>JAAVUE010000046.1:0-242346 GCA_014898975.1 Fusarium nodosum
GATAGTTCAGGCATCAAGACATGTCTGTCCAGGTCTGGCGATGGCTTCACAACCACAATCACTCGTTGATCATTTCTGTCGTGCCTATTTTGTGCATGCATGCATCGTAGCTCGCTCACCCAATCACTCACTCACTTACTTCTTCATACAGCTAAAGTGTTTAAGCTGAGAGAATACTCACAGATAGATATATCTGATATATGCAATACATGATATTCGCACCAGCAACACTCTCAAATAGGAATGTGAAAAGCATATCGACCAACAACAATCTGTGTACACCTCTTGCAGATAAGTCTTTGTACTATAGTATCAAGTCTATCCAGAACGACATCAACACCACAACTCAGCATAACCTCTGTACACATACACATGCACGCACGTTCCCGTGTTCGATGAGCTCAAGCAGGCTACCCGTCGTTAGATCTCCCGCTCGTGCCTTGATTAGCCTCCTTTCCCGTCCTCGTCTCCCATGTGCGACCCTTTGGCTTCCGTCCAACTGTCTCTGTCGAACCATTGTATTTGATCTATTCGTCCTGTCTTGTTTTATAGGTTATCGCCCGTAGTCATGAGTTGGCACTCGCTACCTATTTTCGTCGTCACCGTTGTTATCTGAGGAACTGTTCCATGCCCTTGCACACTACATGTTTTACTTCAGTTCCATCGACACAAATAAATGTACGTACTCTTAGGTTTAAGTAAATTGTCAAGGCAACATACAGATCGATATTATGTACATACATACATACATGTACATTGCGACTGTACTGTAGATCCTATCAACCTACTTGCATGGCGAGGGTGTTGATTGACCTTGCATTTCTCAAGAGTGGCCAATCAACACTTCCTAATCTTTCAATAGTCTCTCTGCCGATGCCCAAGTGGCAAACATCTATACTAAATCCTAATCTCAATTTCAATCTCAATCTCAATCTGTGACATCTGGGTTCGGACTCTTTGTCTCAGCAACCATCGTCTCGGCATCGGACCGCATGCCACACACACACACACTTGTCACTAGTTCTGCAGGGACGTTCAAAGGTGCATGTATGTACGGATGCATGTAGGCACGAGTCAGTCAGTGATTATCTCGTCTTGTCATGTTCACTTTGTGATTTCTTCAACCACCACTAATCTCAAAAGTCGTTGTTGCTGAATCCCCTGTCTTTGTCTGCATCGCCCTAAACGACACACGGGAACCATGGGCTCTTCAATTTGCTTCTCTTCGTGCCAAGACTATTCATCTTGGGTACATGCCATAAAACCTTTGTAGCGATTTTCTTCTCAATTGTCAGTCCCATGTAAAAAGCATTTCCTTCCAACGACCATAGCCAACACCTCAATTTGGTAACTCTACCATGATTGCTCTGCGCTATACTCCTCCATGATCCAGATGACTTCTCCACCGTTTGTGTGGCCCAAGAAAACTCTTTTGTCTAGAAATTCAAACTTCATCTCTCTCTCTCTCTCTCCATAAAAAACTTCCCAAAGCCACACCCACTAACATCGTTGGTTGGGGTGTGTATAATAAGACAAACGCCTGATATGCCGCGAATCCTTGCTGAGAAGCCTGAGGTATCCGAGTTGTAAAAACGTATATACAAAGAACGACGCAAAGTCGTCGCTCCAAAAGTTGGGTATTAATAAACGTAAATGTTGCGTATATGTATCCGTCAAGGGTGCGTGTATCTGCCATTGACTGGACTAGTCCCATGTAGAATTCGAATTGTCTCTTGTCGATATCCCTAACATGCGAGGTGGCTCATTGTCGGTGGGCCTCTTCAGGTTTGGGACGGATGGATCTTGCCTCGAGTTGTCGTTTTCTCTCAAGCTTTGCGTAATGAAGTCCGCACGCATTACATAGGGTCCTTGCGCCATCGGGCCCGCGTCGCCATTCCGGAGTATCGATTCGGTTGCAGCTATGGCATCGTCCTGGGGGAGCAGCGCGCTGCATCTCGTCAGCTTCAATTCTATCACACGTTGGATCATCCTGCCTGACTTACCCCTCGTCTCTTTTTCACTTCTGTAATGCCGTACTGCGGCTTCACTCCATCGCCATACATATTCACATCGTGTTCTTCCTCATAAGGACCCTTCATCTTGGCTCCTTCTCGAGCTCGCTCGTTCTGGATTGAAGTTTGTACCAGATCTCGCACTTGTTCCAAAGAACGTTTGACAAGCTCAATGTTGCTCAGCATATCGCTGACTTCGCGTTCTGTCGGTAGTCGAGCTGGAATGGGGTGAGCGCCGTGCTGCTCCTGTGCGATTCTGCTGTACGCTTCGGCAAAATTGAAGATGGTACGAGACGACGAGCCGATCTAGATAATGTCAGTGACATCCAGCATTGGTGCAGAGCTGATAAGTACTTACTCGGCTCAGCGAGTCTTGATAGCTCCAGCTCTCAAAGTGCCTGTCAACCGTAACTTCATACCTGGCTCGAGCAGCATATTCAGACTCCTCGGCGTGTGGTGGAGGCGCCCGGGGGTCGTAGGGCCCAGAGGCGGGTGGTGGCATTGCGTGTCTTGGGGAGATGGGATACGCAGGAAGAGGCATCTGCCCAGGAGGCAATTGACCGGGTTGGTATGCGACAGGAGCGGGAGGAGGCGGCGGCGGCGGGTGCGAGTAGACGCCATTAAGAGGGTGATGGGGTTCAGGATGCTTCTGCTCGGCGTGGTGATGCTGAGGAGGCAGGTCAGGCTTGGCTGGCGGGCTCTGGCGACGATCAGAGACGGGAGGAAGTGATGGGCGACTGCTGAAATGTGGGCGGGGCGAGTCCGAGAACGCAGGTAGGCCATCTTGTCGAGGAAAAGATGATGTCGGGTGAAGAGGCTGAGGAGAAGAACGCTTCTCAGTTTCAGGGAAAGATCGAGGTGCCGGTGCAAAGGGCGATGGCAGACTCGAGGCAGACTGGAGACCAGGCGCATGTGCGACAGGGTATGGTCCAGGCTTGGTGCCTTGAATGACTTCCGAGATGGACGGAAGCGATTGACGGTTTGGCGGCTCTTGGTCGTCTGCGTGTTTTCGAGGTTCAATGGAAGAAATCATGTTGGATATGCTGGCGGCACCCGAGTTCGATTGAGAATAGCTAGAGAAAGGCGGTTGTTGAGTTGGATAATGGGCGGACGGAGCGATGAGCGTTGCCGTTGCCATGGCGGGAGGTTCTCGATATAATGACCTGTCGAGAATATCCCGCGAATAGGAGTGATGACGACGATGATCTGAATATGGCTGATCGGGTTGAGGTGGATGGTGGAGTTGATGTTCTGAATTGGTAGCAGAGTGACGGCTGTAAGAGTAGAAAAGGTGTTAGTTGATGTGGGAGGGGCAGGCAGAAATATGAATATTGAAGTTGGGATTCAAACGAACCTTTGCCTGGCTCCAGAGTCAGCCGCTTCCATAGCGGATCTGGTAATTAGTAACAATGACTTGGGACAGTTTTAAGGCCGTAGATGCATCTGACCTGGCTAGATCCGGCTGGGGTGTGGTTTGATGGGCGAAAGAAAACAGTAGCACGGAATAACGGGGAGGGGGGTGGTAAAGAACCAGCTCCTGGTGCTAGGGGAAGTAGTAAAAAAAAAAAGCCAGGAATGGGGTCGACACGGGACTAGGATAAGAGATGTGACAATGGGCTCAGGTGAGGATTGGCAATGGGGTGTCAAAACGGGGAGGGGGGACCGATGAGGCGAAATGAACAGAAGCGAAGAAGAAAAGAAACAAATAATGCCAGACCAGACCAGGTCAGGGGGGTGGGTAGATCTGGGTGCGATGGACAAGCGACAAGGTCCCTCGTGGTGGCGCTGAGCGGGACAGTAGCAGGGGGGTTGCGCCTACTTAGGTCCTGTCCTGGTCGGGATTGGATTTGTTCTGGCGGACACACAGGGGCCGCAAGACTGGGTCCTTGCTTGGGTTGGGTTATTCGAAGGCTGGCTGCTGACAGAGCGCCAAATACCAAGAACTCTCGAGATGAAAGAACCAGTTTGATTGATTGATCGATCAATTGTTGATGCTCGCCTTTTGGGACATAAGGCAAGTGTAAAGAGTAGCGCAAACTCAACAGGCGAGCGACTGCCGCGGAATTGGTCCAATGCCCGGGGTCTGGGGACGTAGCACGTAGGTTAGCCCAAGACAGCTCAGAGCAGCCAACGAAAGAATCGGGCGGGTGGAGCTCAGAAATCACGGCACTGGATTGCACCTGTTGGCAACAAAGTCGAAGCTAAGAAATGTGACTGCTGGAAATCCTGAGATAGATGATGCCTTGGGTGGTGGAGGGATTTGCTCGACACGACGTGGACAACACCTAGCGCGCGCGGCGCGAAGTTAGGGGTCGGGACGTAGAAAGGTCGGTTGACCGTACCAACGATGACTCGAGTGCTGGCGCTGATATTGATTGGCGATGTCGGTATTTCGAATTGACTTTTGGTGACCACCTCTCGGTTTCGTTTTTCTCCCCTTCTCTCTCTTTGCTCTTTCACAAGTTGCGCAAAATTCTGATCGAGTGAGGACTAGACTGGGATGGGTTGACCAGCAAGGGATAGTGTAATGATAACGTATTGTACACAGACACGGAGCCGGGCAGCGCGGCCACTAGAATGGCGGGCAAGGACAGATCCTGCTGCTGCTGCGGACGGCGGTGTCTCTGCAGGCACTTGAGTCAGCGCGGGGGGGGGACTGAAAGGTAGTAGGTACGGGACAAGTCGACCAAAGGTGGATAAAAAGGTTGAAAGGTGAGAAAGAGAGATTCGAAGATCGAGGTCAGGGGAAAGCAGTCGGTTATCTCTTTCTTGCTGCGAAAATGTGGAGGTGCGAGAAAGACAGATAGAAGGAGGGAGAGAACGGAGGAGAAGGACAGCGGAAAGAGGAAGGAATATTGCACAGTTACAAGCTGCGAGGCAGGCCTGGTGGGCAAGGCAAAGCAAGGCGAGGCAAGGTATAGAACGGAAGGAACTACGATGTGACAGAAGCAACCCAAGCAGTACAACCACCTAAAAATCACCAACTGAGTTACAGTGCATTGCGCTACGAGGAACCAGATGCGAGATGAACGCCTCGATTACCTAGCCGTTGTCTTACTATACTAATTGATATATGTACATGCGTACATGCTATCGAGATATTGTAGCAGGCAGACAAGCAAGCCATAACCTACAGTCATTATTTATTATTTGCGGTCATGCTGGTAAGTAAACGGTACTCTCCAACATCTTTTTATTCCAACACCTGTTGAATCAAAGCACACGCGCATGTTGGGAAAAAGCGCAGCCTCCAGCGTGGACACTAATAACAGGATCGTCCAATACAAGCAGAACCAGCGACGCGGTTGTTTGTCAGCGATCCATCCAAATTAGCCAGTCTAATAACGCGACGAGTCAGCAATATCATATGAATTGATCGATGCCATTTGACCGTCGAATATACAGAACCTTCTGATAAACAACTGGTTGAAGGATCGAATATCGGTAATCTTACCCCAAAAACGATAATCTTTACGAGACATACAATGTCACAGGCAAGTCAATCAGCAAGCGCGACTTTTAGCAAGTATTCTTGATCCCGTCCATACGGCGTTAGGTCGCAACGCCTGGGGGAAACGGTCACGGATAGAGGTACCGCCCGTGCTACAAGGATTTCAAGGTTCGCTCCCACTGGCTAAGGGACAGGACGGTATAGGTGGGGAAGGGGGACGGTAGGGATCCGAAGAAAATCGATCATGGATGGGTGGGCCATTTGAGAGTAAACAAGGATGAGCGGCCTTGAAGTTGACCAGGGGAGAAAGACTGAAAACCCCATGTTGCTCTAGGGCTGTGGCATATCATCTCTGGCAAGCAAGATCTTGGGGGACGCGCATCTCTTCATGTTCGTCATCAGTGTGAAAACGTACCTTGGAACTGGTGCGTATCCGCAGTCCGTTACCCTAACATTCCTCCCTAGGGATTCCGGTGCTAGAAAAAGACTAGAGGAAGAGAAGCCGGAGAAAAAGCGAGACAGTGATAACACTATTCACTGCCGTTGCTTCAAAACACCGACCTTGTCATGTTCTGCACCAATGGCTGGGGCATGACGATGGTCTGGCTCAGTAGCGGCTAGGCCTTGGAGATCTCCAATCTCAACTTCTGCAAAATGGTACGATTTCTGGGGGGGCCTGCTCCATGGGGCCAGCAGCGGTCTGGCTTGAGTGGTCAACAAGCAGTACGTACCGGAACACACCCCTGAACCACCCCCCGATGCTTGACTTGTGAACTGGGCGGGTTTTTCTGACGCTGCCGCAAGGGCACGAGCCACCTCAACTCGGTTGGACATGAACAATTTGGGTAGCAAAATGGCCACTTATCGACAGGTCACATTTCGATTCGGTACAGGTCAGATCCCCTGTCGACTATAGGTTGAACAGTGCAGTTGCGTCGCTTGTCTAGCTTATCCCCTGTAATTGAACAGAGGGCATGAGAGCCAGGAGGGCATGCTAGGCGAATAGGGGCAAAAAGACGGGAAACATTACTTATGACGACTCACATGGGAGATGAACGACATTGACGTGAAAAGAGGTGGGGACAGAAGTTTTCAAGGCTCGAGCTAATGAAACCCCAGAAATCAGGATCCGACACTTATTACGTCGAGGAAGCCCACGGTCATCAAGATGAACATCTCGACCACAAATGGCCTGCCTATTATGAGCCACAACGACGAACAAAGAGTTTTAGCAGGCTGCTTTCCAGATGCAGATTGGGTCGGTCCCGATGGATGGGCGGCACCGCAGCCAGGTACGTCAGTGGGCAAGGACCAGGCTACAAGCAGTTACAAGCCCACCTGCCTGCGAGGGCACAGGTAGGCATTTATCTTACCACAAAGTACTTAGCTTTCTGGAGCTGCCTGCCACTCGACACTTTATTTGAGCTTCAGCACGTGTGGCCCGCAGGTCCCTGTGTAAGAAACCCAATTCGAACGGTCCCCCGCGGCTCCCTTCCCGCAGGGATGGTTCATCCGCCACCACGCGAAATCGTCGACTGGCGCCGCGCTGGCGGGTTGTCCATTCACATCACTAGCAGCGCAGAGATGACCCGCGGACCTAATCTCTCGAGATCAGACACGCCCTTGCTTAGTGCGCCGCCATGGACGTGTGTGGTGCACAAGTTCGCCACTCTGCTCATACTGACGATCCAAAAATGAGATGAGATGAGATGAAGATGCGCATGTAGATACTGTAAGATACGTAGCGTCTATACGGGTTCCAGTGGGTTATATGTTCTTCAGATGGCCCAATGTATGTTGAGCAAAGACAGTTGGTTGTTTGGCTACCTTGGTCTGGGTTGTTTTAGCCGATGGTTAATCGTAGATGGTTTTGGACCAGCCAAGGATGTTCCATGACATGGTTTCCTCACCGGCGAAACAAGCCAAGCCAAGCCAAAGCAGATGTTGATAGGCTATTGCTCGAGCTGTGAGCGAATGATCTGGTGATGACTTCCATCGACCTTCCTCCCGTGGAATTTGACATAGCGAAAACCACTGAACAATAAAACCGACCTCGTCGGCTCATGTATTGAAGGAAAGCATTACACGGTATGTTTATGGCACATGTCACTGTGCAAGTACATACAATAGGGTATTATTCGATTGATTTGAATCCCTAGCATCATCCTGGTGTGTAATCGCCCAATTTCCTTTATAACAAGGTTTCCCATTACTTTCTGGCCTTCCAGAATGATGTATGAAAGAGGCGAGGGCCTGTACATCCTTGACTACTCTTTACATATTTCATATTTCACTGCGATAGGCGACGATTTCATTTCGACGTTTTTCTCCTGTTCTGATACAGTTCATCTCGTAATCGGGACATTACTACAGCACGATCAGCATAAGGATGAGCGGTTCGCTGCGTCGCATTGTCTGTAAATTAATTACTACGTGCATGTCTCAGAACAACATGGATAGGGTGTCCAATGGCTCTTCGAGTTTTACGCTAGAAGCCCTGGCTGGTGCACCGGCATTTTCTAGACGTGGATAGGTTTTTTGATGTAATCTTCTTGTTCGCCAGGGTCTTGTTCTTTTTGGGGGATCGTATGCATGCGTCACATGGGAGAGCAGATGGTTCTCACCGTAGCATGGGTCTCCCTGGCAGTTAGCTAGGTCTCTTTCATCTGGCATTTTGTTTGAATCTCGTTTGAAGATATTAATTACTGTTTCCAGTCGCTTGGGAAGTCCATCGGCTGTGCCGCCGTTGGGAGAGACATGACATGAGCTTAGCTGACAAGGATCAGGGCTCCGTGTTTTTTTTTTTTTATGAAGGTTTCTCCCTTCCCAGGCAGTTCTTGCCTTTAACCCTGGCGAAAACGGCCATGCTGTACAACTCGATGTTGTGTGACCATGCAGTGCCAGAGGAGTTTTCTTTGCTTTCGAACTGATTACCTATCGATATTGGCTAGGGAGCTGGAAAGGTATCTTGTTATCCCTATAGGCTCTTGGGTGTATCGTTGTTGAACATATTTGATGATATCGAAATCTACGGGTAACCCAGTATTTGGCTATGATTTTCTTTGGCTACCCATATTGCGCCTTGGTGAGATAAGGACTGGACTGGACCAGATTAGGAGGTAATTAGTTGAGATACTGTATCCCGCCCGTCTCCTTCTGGAGAAAGTAGTGACACACGCCGTTACGTTGTTCAATGTCGGGGGTTGGCACAAGTCGGAGAATTCTGTCAATGCAATCGTCCTCTTGCTTGTGCAAGTACGTAATACTCACGTTTCTACCCGATCAAAAGTTGACTTCCTTTCAGGGATAAGGAATATGGTAAATGGAGCACATAATAACAGAACAAAAATCTGTCTTGGACCTGGACCGGGCTGACGGATGAATGGAAAGATTTAGCATGCTTCTAGTGTCCACAGGACCTGATCCAGTAGGGATAGAGCATCTAGTGACCTGAGTAAGTGCGTTTAGGTAAACCCCACTTATTTACCTTGTCGTACAGTACCGGTGGAAGCCCCAATTGCTTCCATTCTGACGGCAGCCAGGTCCTAAAATGTCCCATCTGGTTAGGTTCATGACCCATCAACATTAAACACTCCGCAGCTATCGAAAGGCGCCATGTAAGCGAGGTTCCCTGCAGAAGGATCTGGGTTTTTTTTTTCTTCTTCTTCTTCTTCTTCTTCTTCTTTCTCTCCTTCTCTTCTCTTCTATGTTTGCTAAGTTAGTTAGTTAGTTGCTTTTGTTGTGGTATTTCTGTACCGTGAGTCGGCATTTACTCTTCAGATTCGGCAGATTTTCACATGTGCTGATCGAGGATGCAGGTCATACGTTTTCCAGCACCACGTCGTGAAGCCAGCTTGGTCTTTACCAGGATACCAAAAAAAAAGCAAAGAGCAAAAGAACCTTGTCAAGCAGTGTCTGTACAGCTAGTTTCTCATCTGTTAAAAAGTGGCCTCTGATGTGCAAGCAAGCACAGCTTGTTCACATGTTTGCTCTTCGCCTAATGTACGTACATATATCCCCGATACTAAACTCACAATGCATATATATAAGCCCTAGATACAGCGAATAGAGTAAGAGAGGTTTTCTCGAAATCGGATTCGGGTCTGAGATGGGCGATCTAAATGACAGGCATCGGATCTTGACATTCGTTTTGCTTGCCAGCCGTATGAGTTTCACCTGATCTTGTGCGCAAACGAGAATTACTCGGCTTGATTGAGCTGTTGCACCGGTCCAAAACGACCGGTAAAGAGGAGACATGTATGTACATGGAGCTAGATATGAAGCATCCTCTTATGTGATGTGACGAATGATGACTTTGTACATACTTCCGCTATGCTGTATTGTTTGTAGTGTACGAAGCTGTTATCAGCAGTTGTTTCCTTGTTTAAGCAGTTGCATAATCACCCCACAGGTATTCCTTCAACATTGTTTTATGTATTTCTTTTTTAATCATCGATTTGATTTACCATGTCGTTCGGTTCTGCACCTCGCAAGTCCACGACTGATTCGGTTTGTTTTGTCCAAGTAACAAGGGCAAGACAATCGACGACCCCTGTTTAATATCGAGTCAGGTTCGGGAATAAATGAAAGATGCGAGTGGAAACAGGGGACTTCTCGCCATCCAGCCCATCGATCCAGGCAAAAGAAACCCTTCTGTCGCCATGTACTAAAGGACAGAGGGTTTGGACCTTGGACATTTTTCAATAATTAGAAACCTGTCGACACAGCCTGACCCAGCTCAAACCAGCTCAAACCATACCAAATGCAGTTACACAGCCCTCCTTCGCTTCGATAAAGAAAAAAGTTCCAACGGTCGGGATCTAACGTTGGAGATATTAAATCGTCGATTGAGCGCGCTAGGATTGAGAATACTACAGTACAATACATGATGGGGGTGGTCAGCCAATTGCCAATGTTAAATGTCAAGCAACTGCCTGTTGTTTATTGGCGCAGGGCTTACTAGGCCCGATTACCGTACATGGACGCTGAAAAGGTGCTGTGACACAGACGGCAGAAACGTCCAATGTCGTCAGGGGTCAGATCTCGAACGCTGGAGGACAGAATCCCAGCGGACACGATCATGAGATCCCCACGATGCGGCGTAGCGCACAGCTGGAGTGAGAGACCAACCGGAACCATTGACAGTGAGCCCTCACCCACCATCAGCCTCAAATCGTGTGCTGCTTACCAGAGCTAAGCCTTCCCCGGGCAAGCCCATCACACACACTAGACCTGCGACCATCGGGTTAGGCTTTAATGGCCCGAACTGAACGATCTTAGGGTCAGGGCGTGCCAAACCAGAAACCTAGAACATCCTTTGATTGCGACGAGGGCTTGAGAAGTGGCCTGATGTCGATCGCACTATGAAATTTATTATTACACACTTGACTTACCGATAGTACAGTACCTGGGTAGCCAGGAAGTCGAATTTGATCCTTGAAGCACTAACTGCTAAATAGATCATAACGTACCAAGTCACTCAGCCTCCCCGACAACGCCTCCCGGCTCGTTGCCTCAGTCGTGCAATTGCTTGCGTCGGTCACATCGTACTGAATTGGACTGGACTGGACTGTATCCGAACCGTATTGCATCGTCAGCATGTATGTAATGTAATGAATGTGTGAGGTGCACTGAGCAAAAGGAAAGGGGGTGCCCGACTGATCAAGTTGGGTGAGATATTTGCATATCAGCTTCACGGTTACACAGCCAACTCATCAGACATTCGTGGATCCCTACATATCCGTGATTCTAAGCGGTGGTGTAGTCGTCTCCCATCAGGGATTGGGGTTTCATCAGCGTTAACGACGAGAACGATAGCTTTGAGACTCGCAGTGTACAGTCCGCACCTTGCTCCAATGATGGTGGCATATGGAGTGAGAGACGGGCGGGTTTCCGCACACTGCATCAGACAGATCAGATGCGCCCGTCTCAGCTGGCTTCTTCCCTACAGATTACACACATGTCGGTCATGGCCTGGGCCGCGCTGCAAGATCCAGGTACTTCGATCCACAATACCCCAAAGTACTATATCGTATCGACCGATGCTATCCTTTATCCCTACCAACCAGCATTGATCTATTTCCCGTCGTTTCCAGGTCCGCCCGCAAGTCTGACACCAAGAAAAAACTAGATCGAATGGATGACTCCAACGATGTTGCATCGTTCCCTGCAAGCTACCATTTAGGTTACCTATCGTTCTGAAGCCATTTTGGTCTCTGTTCGGTTTGGAGGATTTCTGTTATTTTCCGGAGCGTTTTACCAGCCGCCGGTATCCAATGGCGATGTGTTTCACTCGTGATGTGGATATACACTGCCGTTCAATGGGGGGCCTCAGAGGACGAGCAAAGTTGAGTCAAATGCCTGGGCATATCAAGAGCTACTAACCATACCTTAGTACCTGCTGTACTGTACTGTACTGTACTAGGAATGGAACACGTGGTGGACATTGAATGCAGGGCGGACGAACTGCGCTTGAATCCTACCAACTGGCAATATCCCTTGACAAGAAAAGCATACACAATGGAGATGTCTAGTTTCCATCTTTCAAAAAAGGATATTCTGACGTAGTGAAGAAAGCATGGACATTCGAAATCGTATTGCCTGGATGTGGAGTCGGGCTAGCAAAAGACGGGACAAGCAAGGTCGATTAGAAGCAATGCACGAGATGATAAAAATGACACACGATACTACTTACTACCGCCATTTTCTGTACTGTATTGTGTCGTGCTGGCTGCGTAAAGTTGAGCCCTGTACATATGCTGATGCTTGGCCGTTGGCCAAATCAGTAAATTCCACTGTAACAAGGTTGCGCTCCTAAATAAACCCCTGGAAATACAGATCTACGAAATTTACTCTGCTCGTACGGATACTAATGAGCGCATTCTTACTAGACTGGCAGGCAGAGCGGTAGAGGCAGAGGTTGCTCTTGACCCTCATATTTTGGTGGATCTTGATTAGAAAACTGGGACAGTCACAGGCTGGGGTTCCCATGTCTTTTTCGCCATTAGCACCCTGTCTGTCAGTTCGAACACCTTCATCTTATCCGTCTCTGTCGACCTACCTAGGTATCTTCAATAGTAAAAGTCTATGCCGCAAGAAGAAGTAAAATAGACAAAGAGAAAGGAAATTCCGAGTTGAGCCAATTATCAACAGTGGGTCCTAAGTGAAGTGTTCGCGTGCCTACTACCTACCTACCTCTTACTAACTACACATTGCTTGAAAGTGATGTCAGGGAAAGGACGGCCAACCTGGTCGGACCTCCTTCCATCACTTCTCAATAACCCTCCTCAAACACCATTTCAAACCCCTTGGCGAATCGTGTTCGGAAAATTCCTACATACCCAAACGCCTTCACGACGTGCAGATCATCGGATGATTTGCTAATATTGATGCCTGCTTGTTAAGATGTATACGGCAATCAATCACCCGTGGACTTGGACTTGGACTCGGACTCGGAGGCAACAGTTCCCTGCTTGGTCATAACATTCGAATAATATGACCCCCTGGTTGGCCTTACTTCTGCGCCAGCTCAACCGCCGCTGATCATCACGAATATCGGAAACCATAAAACTGGTTGCCGGCATGGCTACCCAAAATGTCATTTTGGAGATTCATCACCGATGGATCTCATGCAAGCGCTGTCACCCTGTTTGATGGTTTCAACCCCCGGCTTCACCAGCTTTGCCCCAGCCTTTGCCCGGCCTGCCGGCCTCCTTTGGATCTTCGCAAATCGATCTTTCATTCATCATGATTCCTCAACAACAAAACCGCTAATGCGACAGCATCCCGGCCTGGAGAACATTGCGTCGTTGCCTGTCCACCCTCTCCTACTGTCTGCTCCTACAGACACAGTACAGTACTTCAACACAGTGATTGGTCCTCATTCCGTGGTTGCTCTGGCAGATATCTTCAAGACAGGCTCTCGCGTAATATTTGCCGAGAGTCTACCCACATGCGCGCTCCGATGCATATCTTTCACAGTTTGTCACCAAGTGAGCCTAAAATGTAACGGGTGTTGGTGAGATCCAGTTGGCGGCTACCTATCCACCGTACATAATTAACGCAAAAATGGCCAATAATACCCACCAGTGCTTGGTTAACGGCACATCCCAACCATGGATGTTGACCGCACACGCCCGACCCCATGGCCCAAATGTGTCCGCCCTGCAGCTTTTCGATTCAACGGTCTCGATGATGCACAACGCTCGAAAAAGCAACACACAAGCAATGCTTGTCAAGACTCAGCTGGATGCAAGTTTATTATTCTCGACATCTCATTCGTCTTATTTATTTCTGCAGAGACCGACAAGCTTAGCAGCAGCAACAACATATGTCGAGTCATATGGTAATCGTTTCTTCTCCTGCACCATGTTGCAAACCCCAGACTCGATCCGAGATATCACATCAAAGGGGGCTATTGGCCACATCCTTGTTTGGACAGGCACTCCGTGTTGGGAGCGAGAATATGAGGCCTTCATGGTTCAAGCGCACGATCCTCAGTGAGACAGTACATGCGAACAGGCGGATTTTTTGGCTCTTCGTCCCTTCGAGGGTCATCAACTGCCGAGGTCTCGTCACAGGACAACATCCTTACAAATCGAAGCCTCACAGTAGCTGTGACCGCACATGCTATCACAATTGGTAAGTGAGTTGTCAATTGGAACTCACGGTCGTTTTTATCGTCCCATTACGAGCACTTTTGAGCATAAGAAGACCCGCGCAGGAAGCAATACAGTAATACGGCCCCAAAGCAAGGTCAGCATTTCAGCCGACCCCAGCCGATCGGGGTCATGGTACAATGACGTGGCTGTACCTCCTCGGGCAACTTGCGGAGTATTGTACGTTTGACATTAGATCGATTTGTTGTTCTTGAGTTCACTTTGTACGGCTTGGGCGATCCAATGACCAGGCCATGACCCCGGGGCACTACCAACGTACACACATATCTACTACACTGACAACTTCGACGTGCAAGTCCTATCGTAGGCAGTCTATGCATTTCTCATGTCAAGGGTGGGTTGCGCCTGAAGCGATCGGTGAGGGCTTGCTCTTCCGAGTGCTAGGTCCCCGCTCGGTCAAGGTTCATCAACAACTCATCATATTGAACACTCAGTTGTCACAAAACAATTCGTGACCAGATTGCCACTAGTGAAAGGATGTATATGTACATCGACACATCTTGCAGGCATAGACGTGTTTAGCCTGGGGGGGGGGACCAGCGACTGAGCATCTGACATGAAGACAGGAAGACCCAGGACCAGTAACTCTTATTGAACAGGTCAGGAGAAACAAGGACAAGGATCCATTTGTCCATCAACACCAGGACGGAATGGCGGGAACCCTGGGATCTGGCTAGATGTGGGGCAGGCTCGACAGCACGATCGTCTGATCCCAGGGCGCCGTGCACTAGTGAGATCCTGCCCGTCCCGCGAACACACCACACCGCTTTCAGCATTTCCATACACCCCTTTTTCACGTCTTGGTTGGGATGGAGTTGATAATAACACCAACGCTCTTTTCACGAATACTACTACCACTTTGAGTCGGCAACAACACTGACACCTCCTGCATCCACTTCCTTCACCGACCCTATGCTTTGTGACTTGATTCTGCTTTGGGGGGATACAGTGAGCTAGTGAGCCAAATCTTGTATCAGGCCCACAGGCGGATGGATCGATCAAAGTGCTGCTGCAATTAGCTCAGCGTGCGTGCCAAACATGCAGCAAGACCCTCGGAATATATCAAGCTTCCTGTCTTGGTAAAACGTCGAGCCTGCAGCCAGACTATAGTGTGTACCAACCTCACCCACCGCTGTGGCAAGTCTGCGTCCATTGCGCCTTAACCGCCAGCAATATTAGAACTAAATTTGGCCACGGGCACGAACAACTGCGCGGCTTCAATGCTTTATTGTAATTACCTCCGTCCACCTATGTGTGAAGTACAGTTACACTCTGCTGTGAAACCACAATGTTTGGGTAATAGGTAAGTTATTGGCTGTAGTGAATCGGTAATAACGCTGACAGCCTCGACATGGTTCGGCCAAACAGTCCGTTTCTTCTGATTGGTGAGAATTATACTAGGTCAGGTAACGACTCCATCGCTACAGACGATTGTCTCCTTCAAACTTAGCACTACCGCGTCACCTGATATGGAATGTGATAAGACTAATCGCAGAAATATATCAATCAACATGAGTACTTATCCGTCACAATCGACGATTCTATCCCGTGTTCGTGGTCAACCCAAATGCCTATACGAAAGAAACCTCGAACAAACGCCACTTCCGTTCAACAACCTGAGGGCTTGCCAACCGAGCTGGCAGTGACTTTTCAACCAAGTTCTTAGGGTGCGCCACTGAAGAAGACACCTGACAGCAGTCATCGCCTGGGCCTTCTGGCGGCTCTACATCTACGTTTGGCGTCAATGGCTTCAGACCGAATTCCGCACCAGAACTCTCGATGCTGTTGTTAGCGGCTTATTGTAGTATTCTTAAGCTAAGGATTAGCCTACTGATTTAGTCGATGACTACTGCCGCGGATGCGAGACGAGATATTCCATATTATTCTTCTGGTACCGAGTCGTCGTCTCAGCCTTGCCAGCTTTGGCTAAGAGGACAAGCTTAACCAAGCACACGAATGACTTGCCCGTTTTGGGTCAATTGAGGCTTGTTCGCCCTTTATTTGACCCAAACTGGCGTGATTCATCATACGATATGATAGAAAGCTTATTCGTTTACTACCCGATCCTCTTAGTGCTTTCTACACGGGTGATGATGGATGACCAGTCATGATGATAGCGGACAACTGTCGATTATGACTACGCAAGTCTGGGCAGCTACGTACTGAAAATCAGCATGGAGCCTCAGCGGGAATTATGAAGAAGCCGCTGCCGGTCGAATTAAAAGTCTTCAACTGTGTTTCGACTGTCCTCACAATGTATCTCATCTCATGTTACGGGCCAGCAGCACATCGAATCGTATCGCATCGCATCGCATCGTATCGTATCGCATCGCATCTCATCCCCATACCAGGGCGTGGGTCCTAGAAGCCGGCGCCTTCCAGACCCCTGCTTCTGAACCAAAGCGCGACTCGTTAATCCACATGGCAAGCCTTGGTGCCGAAAAGTGAAGGTGAAGGTAATATATCTGTACTATGTACAGCCTTCTTACTAACTGGGTTGGCAAGACATTTCTCTTCTGTTGCTAACATAGGCTTCCGCTTCAAAATAAGCACAGTCTTGATGCATCAACAAGGCAATCGCTACAGCATGAATGAGAAAGTCAGGAGGACGATACGTTGCACACCCATGCACAAGCATTCTACGAAAGTCATGCGAACTTACCTACCAAAACTAACACTGGACAGGGCTTTAAGGATCTATCTACATTTTAAGCATGATCACGAGTCAAGTCAAACTACGCATTAAAGCGCCCACCAAATCAATCTTCGAGAAGGTGTCCAAGCGGCGATCTTGACAAGCTAGAAGCCTAGGGCCCCCAATTTGTTATCTCTATTTTTGTCACCCTCATCAACACGGCAGTTGTTCTTGACCGCTGTCGAATATTTCACTCGGATGCTGGTAGAGTTGATTTCTAGTCGCGTTTTGATCAGCTCGTAAGCATCCTCTCGCACTCAAAGTTCCTCCGCGTACCTTGTGTAGGCAAATTGTCCCGGATATTGCACGAGTGTGCGGAGCTGAACGTGGTTTGGTCGTGGTTTGGTCGTGGTTCACTCCTTTCTCTTATCCACTGGAGAGATGTGGTACGGTAAGTAGACCCTTTCTTTAATTTTTGCACATGCCTGCCAAACTTGCGGTAGCCCGATTCAAATGATAACTCGCCTTGCCAGCACTTCATCTCTGACCTTTTGTCAACCGTGGGGCCTCTGGTAGGGTCGAAGAAGGTCAAGACGGGCCTCTCAAGGGTCCTCTGGGTCTTGCCTGACAACGCATTCAATGCCCGAGATCGTGTGCCATGTTGGACCCTGACTTGATCACTATTGACCGATATGGAGATGTAGGCGATTGTCTATCTGGCTATCACGGCATGTGACACCTGTGGAGTTGCCATAGTATATGCATGATCGTTCTAGAGGATGGTATTGCAGCCATGCTGGATCTATATCTAGGGGGTGAAGCTGAAGTTTGCGTCTCAAGGGTTCGTGCCAGAATTGGCTTACGAACAGAATGCTCACTTCATGCAACTTGATCTCAGCCGGTACAGCTTCTACCCTGTGCAAGAACCCTTAATGGGGCCCGTCTAATAAGATGGCGCTGCGTTAGATACAAAGCACCTGGAGCTATTGACGATCCGGCTTACAAGCTGGGGTTTGGCACTGACCATGGCGGCAATGGGATCAAACCCCCAGGACCCTGAAATCAATTTTCTCGGGTAGTTGCGTCGATCATCAGGTCTGAAATACTGTGGTTGGTTAGTTCCAGCTCAACAGTGTCCAAGACTCATGCGCTATCTCACGTCCCGGTCAGGTGGTTTAACGACAAGGGCTGGAGCATCTGTAGATGTTGCTCACCGCTGGCCTTACTCTTATTGCCAGGAAATGGAGTCAGTCGCAGCGCTAGAAGGCTCGTTAGCCGGACCAAGAAGAAATGATGTGGGAACATGAGACAGCGGCTCCGTGACCGATCCGGGGTCCTCTGGTTTAGTTAGCAGTCATGCCGGGTGAGTTCCTAAGTTCCTGACTCTGCTCCGAGAAGGAAGGTTGAAGCACGCCCCTATTGCCTGTCTGCCTCTGCCTGTGCAGCATCGGGGCTATCAAAGCGTATTGGGTCCAATAGGTTGGAGTTGATGTTAGGGCGAACGCCAGTCGCTTTATGGGGCAGCACTATACTATATCGGTGGTAGTTTGCGAGCTGAGTGCCATATCTGCCCTGCAATTAATTACGCAGATACGTTCTTGGCTGCGAAACAAGTTGAGGCAAAGACAAACCTAGGGTGAATTTTATCACAAATTGACTATTGGCTGCCAATTTTGGTTGCAGAGACTGACCATGGGGCTGTGGAATGCTTCCCCGTTGAGATTCTGCATCCTTGATCTGGCTTAACTAGGTAATCAATCACCTTGACGTGCGTCCAAGCGATCCTGGTGTTTTGTAATGCGAGTCATGATACAGTTCTGGTGTCGCTACCAAACAGTCCACTGTGTACTCGAGCACATCTCGAGCGTCACAGCACATGCTGGCTCTGCAAAGTTGAAAGGGCAAACTTTACAGGTTTGTTGGTGACACAAATAATGTCAGATCATATCATGTCATATCATATCTCGCTGGCATATTCTTTTCTTACTTTCCCTCCTTTCAGTCTAGCTCCACTTATTGAATCGCGATTGTCAAATCTGTCATCTTACAATGTTACTCTAGTCTACAAGATAAAGATGGGCGTGGGATTTTCGCCTGTACCTCTAGGCAGCATTAGAGGAATCTTGCATGCGGCACAGCACAAGCCTCAGAAATCCCTTCCTCCCGTCCCCTCTTGACTGGGCGTGTTGGTATACTTGGTCTTGAACATGACATGTTGGAGCCGGCTAAACATGATTCGTTGGCACAGATAATGATATCAACAAGAGACAGTTGAATTGACCTTGCAAGCCCCTTGTTTGTTCAGTTTATGTTCGTCTTTAATTCCATGCATGGGGTTTGGTTTGGTTCGGTTGGTTGAGCGTCGCCAGTTGATGCGATGCCATGATACAGGGTAAGTTGATCAGCCACGAGCGTGAGGTTACATATATACTCTATTTCCTACTTCTGGTGACCGTTCATTATGAATTTGTTTCATATATATTGTACCGGGATTCGCATCGGTACCTAAGGCGGCTTCGTTACCTATATCTGTACTGTTAGACTATAGAGGTGGGAGGGTGAGCACTGAGCTAGTAAGGATTTCTTGGTATAATCCCTGGTAGCGATTGTACAAGTTTCCTGAATACATGCAAACGGATGCTGTGATTGGAGTGACTGATAGGGGCAAGCATCCTGTCACCTGTCAAGGCACTGCTTCGTGTATGTATTGCATATGAAGTGAAAGTACCGGGTTGTAGTGTAGCCAGATTAGACATAAACAGAAGGTCATGGGTAGTTATGCTGAGAGATCTGGGGATTGTGTTTTGGTCCTTAGACTCTGACTTGACCAGGGATTAACTCAACATGTGATTGAGATATCAAACAGTCTGGCTTAAGTACCCCCTGGTATATAGACCAAGAGTCCTTCAGCATTTGCTTCATGAGAGTATAGTTTAGGGAATCGGCTATCACTGTCCAGTGGCCAGATATCCAACAAAAAAAAGAAAAGAAAAAAAAAGCACAAAGTACAACAGTGCAACAACTCACCAGCCTGTGTAAACAAGCAAAGGTTAAGGCACGGCAGTCACAAATCATCCGACGGGGAGGACTGTGTTTCATGAAATCGTGGGGGTGAGTTAGCTGGACCGAAAGAGATAAATCACTAGAGAATAATGGAGACAAGGGTGTTGCATCAAGATAGGATATCGTTCAATGCTTGTAGTTCATTTCATTGATTATACGTAGGTATCATTAACCACCTCGAATCTCGCTCTTTGCTCCTTTCCTTTCCATCCAATATCGTACAGACAACGCAGGACTTATTGCTGGTTCTTCTCAACACCCTCGCGGCCGACGTTGCCCAGGTCGACCTCCTCGCCCTTGGTGGCGGGCTCACGGAGACCAGACTGAGCGTGGGCATCAGTGCCGACAGAACCCTCGACCTTGCCGGCGCCAACGTTGACGTTGCGGGCATCAGCGGACTGCCAGTCGGAGGCAGTGGGGGGCTGGTCGGGGAGAGGGAGGTTGGCCTGAGTCTCGGCAATCTTCTGCTCGTTGGATTGAGTCATCTTGATTAATTTGCTGGTTGACATGTTAGAATATTATGTATTTTTCCAGGTGTGAATGCTGTTGTGACTTACTGGTTTGAAGGTTGTGGTTTTTGGTGGTGTAAAGGTCTTGTGATGATGTGGTTGAAGAGTTGAAGAGTTGATGATGATGATGATGATCTGTGATGCTTCTCAAAGGCCTTTTTAATATCTCTTCTCAGCGCCCAGAAAAAGAATCTTCTCCATAATTCGCAATTCTTCTCCTCCAAACAAACACTGAAAATCGACATCGCGATGCGGTTTACTCTTGTGACGTCACTGACGTCACTTTAGCCTCATCCGCTCGTAAAGCTCCGGGTTATTCCCCACAAGTACCATCGTGTCACGTTCCACGATGCTTCTGATAGATTCTGCACCGCAATTCCTTACTCGAATCTCACTAAATCAGATCCCAGATCACCCCGTTTGTCATTAAAGAGGAGTGCTACAGGGATCTCTACCAAGGCTATCGTCAGGTACCAAGTCAGTGCCTTGGTTGAAGCTGACTCGAGGCGGGGAGCACGCGACTGGCGACATATCAACTTTGATCATCAAGGCAATCAAGCATTCGGTCGAATCGCAATCATTTGTAGGAGAAGAATTTGCCGTCCACTATGATAGATCTCATAAGACCAGCCATGTACATACCTGCAAAGCCGAACCAAAACCGAGCCCGGCGCCCAAAACGCCTCTACTCTAATACGCCTACAAGCAATGTCAACCAACATCCAACCCGCCGTGACGTCTCAACCCCCACTATCTCAAATGCAAGTCTCCAACCTCTCACCGTTACAGTTCCGTAGGCCCCCTTGCTCCTTACGCTACTCGTCGATCTGTCTCTATAGATGTAGGCTTCTCCCCTGCGTCTGGGTTGAGGTAATCTGCATCCTCAGCGGCCTCGTACTCGCCAATCAAGTCCGCAACCACTTGCCGTGCTTCGTCAAATTCGTTAAGGTTCTCAGAGAACGGTGCTGTCTTCTTGTATCCTTCCATAAAAGCATTGCGCTTACGCATACCGTCGTATTGTCTGAGGATTCTCTTGAAAAGCTGTACATGCATGTGTTAGTACATGCGTAACATATTAATGTAAAGGGGAAAGGTGTTGCGTACCGTTGCGATGCTTGTGTGGTTGGCAAGCATGAGACCGCTTACACGATGGCTCATGGGGATATATGGACTTCTCTTTGTCAAAGCGACCTGGATACTCGCAGGTCCCCAAGGAATGAACGTAGCCAGACGTCGCTCGCGAATACGAAGCAGACTCTTGTGAACATCTGTTGGGTCAACCTCGCCCTGGATGACATTGAGAATAGAGATGTAACAGCTCTTCTTGCCGGGAACTGTCGAGACCATGCGGTTCTTGGGCTGAAGCAACCTTCGCATCACGTCAAGCACTGTCGTCTTGCGGACCGTCTTGGCTTGCTCAACCTGATCACCAGTAAATGGTGTATAGGCAGTCATAAGGAAATGACATCTGGGGGTTGGGATAAGAGATGCTAGGATGCTGACAAGATCGTTGTGCATGTAGCCAGGGTATCGTAGAGTTGTTGTACTGGCCGACATGACAGTAGCAACCTGACAATTGTTAGTTATATCATTTTCACTTACTCAGCTGTAGATATCTCCCTGCGATGGTTTGTTGAGAATCAAACAGGACTGTGGTTACTCACCAGTTGGTTTGTTTGTTGAAATGATGGCTCCTGAACATGCAATCTATCAGCAGCAATGTGAGATAGAGCACCGTTATCCAGAACGACGACTGAATCAGCATTTTGGACTAATCTGCGCATGGATAGGATACTGTTGTAAGGATGCACGACGACATCGCCTGCGTTCGTCGTGTCTGGGAAGACTGAGTATGTCTGTATGATCTTTTTGGGGAACCGATCATTGAGCCTCTCAAGGAGGAATGAACCAAGACCAGAGCCTGTTCCACCAGCAATTGAGTGCAACATCATGAAGCCCTGGCATATCAAGAGTCAGTAAACGAGTACCGCCCAAATCGAAGGTTACTTACCTCGAGAGAGTCACTACCATCAGCTTCCCGGTCAATCATCTCCATGATGTCCTCATACACCGCCTCACCACTCTGGTAACCATCACCCCAGTTGTTGGCAGCACCCACACCATCTTTGCCAACATAGAAGTTCTCGGGGTTGTAAATGTTTTTGTAGGGCCCTGTTTGAATACCGTTGATGACCTGTAGAAGCTTCTTAGCACTCGCCCGCATTGCCACTATCGGAGGAGGCGCACCCTAGGTTCCAGATCTATGAGGATAGCTCGGGGGATGTACCGCGTGTCATCGCTCTGGTAGTAGAATACATCCTTTCGATCGCCGCCCTCGGTCGCAAAGTCTTCGAGGTTTCCGTCTTGGCTGATGCCATGTTCCTGGCAAAGCTGCTGCCAGAATTGGCTTCCAACTGTGCACGTGAAGAGAGTTAGCCATTACTGCTACCCGTATGCATATTCGATCGAGAAGAGTGTGGGAAGTGAAGTTTGTGAAGGCATTGTAGAGGTTGATAGATGAGGACGGTAGCGGGGGAGGGATGAACTGACTGCTGTTGCCGCACTGCCCGGCCTGGATCGTGATAATTTCCCTGTCGAGTACACGTGAGCATCGGAATTGAGTTTGTTTCCCGCGGAGAGAATGAAATTACCTGGGCATATTTTCAAAGGTCGATCAGGGACTGAGAAGTTGTTGTTTTAGAGCCAAATCTTTTTTGTTCATGCGTCGTCTTGGGGAAACCTAACGCGACGCGTGCCGCACCTGCCCTGAGCTTCCCGGGCCTTACTGATCCCCGCCCCCGCGTTTCACATGAGGACTGGACTTCCATCTTGAACCTCAAGTGTTACCCTCCGCTTATAGCGAATTTGTATGAACAATTTATAGGGGGAAGACAGGGGATCTACACAAATCACTCGCACTGAAGAGATACTGTAGAATAGATCGGGGTGGTTTTGTTATCTGTTTGGCTCTTACTTCTGCACATTCTAGAATCCTTCAATCTATCTGGAATTCTTACTCATGAGCTACCTACGAAAGAACATTGAACAAGCATAATTCAGGTTGTTGAATCCATTTTCTCTCAACCTACCTAGGTCACATATATACAAGTACATACTTCATGGCACAAGGACTAGCAGCAAGTCCCATCACTGCTAACTCCAATTCTCGTGACAAACACCAAAGACATCTTGCCAAAAAGCAACTTTTGTTGTATTCCTTGTGTACGTCGTCAAGTCAATCTTGTCTGCTTGAGCTCCTCCCACAATGTTCTAAAAGATAAATCCACCCGACGAAAAAGAAGGAAAAAAGTATAAACTTCGAATGCTTGACAACGCCCGCAATGCTGCTCCTTGAACCTTACCTTTTCTACGTAAGCACGCTATAGTGTGCTTCTAATATACTATCCCCGTATTTCCTTCCGCATTAATTCTTATTATGGACCTTGTTCTTCTCCAATGCCTCTGCAAGCTCTTTAGCCATATCCGCAGTCTTGACCTGAATCATCCATGTCTCAAGCCCATCTCCCTTCTCATTCGATGTAGTCATCTTGACATACTTCTTGTCTGCCTTGTATGACATATCGGCTAGAACAGCTCGGTTCATGGCAATGTGTCCACGAGGCTCCGCTCGCAACAGAAGACGCACAACGTTGCTCTCCTTGTGCTTGAGCAATCGAAGAGCACCCACACCCTGAGTGGACCATGGACTCTGCGACTTGGGCTTCTTGTCGTCCGACTTCTCCCCAGCCGGTACAAACTTCAACACCTTTGCTCTTACATCATGCATAACTTCTTCGTCCTGCTCTAGGTTCTCGGCCAAGTTGATCTGCTCGTGCTTCTCGCCTTCGTCATCGCCTCCGGCGGTTCCTTCGGCCTGGGTGGATGGTTCCGGGGTCCCGGCAGCCGGAGTAGTGGCCAGGC
Organism: Fusarium nodosum; assembly: GCA_014898975.1. Classification (NCBI taxonomy): domain Eukaryota; kingdom Fungi; phylum Ascomycota; class Sordariomycetes; order Hypocreales; family Nectriaceae; genus Fusarium; species Fusarium nodosum. The sequence goes on from JAAVUE010000046.1 coordinate 24,270, forward strand.
TAGAGCCTCCCCCAAGACTAAACGGTGTGTCTACACCCGTCGCTTTAGTGGGGCGATTTTCCGATGTGGAAAAGGAGACTTACTGGTCCCGGTGGTAGAACCACCAGCAGGCGGTTGAAGGTTGCCGTTGCCAAAGGCCGGAGCAGACTGGTTGGATCCAAATGTCGGTGTCGAGTTTTGTGCCGGTGAGGCTCCTGTGAAGCTGAATCCTGGTGCCCCAGACGATCCAGATGCGCCTCCAAAAGCGGGAGTGCTGTTGTTTGCTCCAAAAGTCGGCGCTGCTGTATTGCTTGGCCCGCCAAACTGGAAAGACGTGGCACCGCCGGAAGGGGCAGAAGGTGTAGAAGAAGCTCCAAAATTGAACATGCCTCCGCTCGATGACGGGGCGGCGCCCGAGTCACCTCCGTTGTTACCGGACGCAAAAGGGTTGTTGAACGAAGAAGAAGCCGAGTTGCCTCCAAACTGGAATCCAAAACTTCCAGAGGCAGAGGAGTTGGAGCCGAAAGACGCGCCTACGTCATTGGTAGCAGGAGTCGTGGAGGCACCGCCAAACAAAGGTGTAGAGGTGCCTGAAGCACCACCCCCAAACGAGGGAGGGGCAGCAGCAGGAGTGGTTGAGCCGCCAAAGCTGAAGATGGGTGCAGATGCGCCCGACGCAGTTCCTCCGTTAAAGGCTCTCTTGGCCGGCGATGGCTCATCCTGCTTCATGGGACTACCATCAAGCCCAGCTGCTCCAGACGACGGCTTAGGAGATTGGGGTGCACCAAACAGAGGCTTTGCAGCACCGTTTAGTTTATCAGCACCATTTGAAGCCGCACCAAAGCTGAACACGGGAGTTGCGGCAGGAGTATCCTTCTTTGCCGCAGTCGCATCGTTGGAACTAGGAGCACCGAACAAAGGCGTAGCAGCAGGTGTTGAAGTATTGCCGAACAGATTGTTGGCGGTAGTTGTGGGCTTTGCGCCAAACAAAGATGTAGCAGTAGTCGATTCGCCACTTGCCGCCAAGGTACTGGGAGCACCAAAGAGCGAAGTCTTGGGCGCTTCAGTGGCAGCGGGCTTGCCATCACCAGAGGACTTGGCTCCAAACAGTGTCGAAGATTGCATCACAGGTCCACTGGATTCAGCAGGCTTGCTTACGGCACCAAAGAGGTTGGTAGTTGGCGCGGGAGCGCTTGCTTTATCATCAGGTTTGGCTCCAAACAAACTGGTGGCAGGCTTGGCAGGCTCTGAAGCCTTGGCCGCCTCGGCAGCTGGCTTAGAGAACATGGAACCGAAACTTGGCTGGGCAGCGGAGGCCTTGGACTCAAACATGGATTTCTTGGGCGCTTCATCGTTCTCCTTGTCGGATTCGTCGCCTCCAGTCTTGTCAGCTTGGTCCGAGGAGGGTGTTGACGCCTTCTCGGCAGGCTTAGCAGCGCCAAACAGGTTGGAAGTAGTAGTGGTCTTGTTGGCGAACAAAGAGCTTGTAGGTGCCGAAGTGGCTTTTCCGAAGAGAGAGGTAGCTTGGCCTGTAGAGGCAGGGGCAGATGGGGCAAATTTGATAGGGGTGGTGCTGGGGTTCCAGGTTTGGTCAGCAATCTTGGGAACAGGCTTCTCAGCCGGTGCCTCAGCCTTATCCTCAAGACGCACAGGTTGTCCGTCAGTATCTTTGGTGACTCGGTCAAACAGACTTCGGCCGGGAGTGCTCTCCCTAGTACCAGGGGCACTGGATCCAGCGGCCAGGCCGCTGGAAGGAGCAATCTTTTGTCCAAACAAACCATTGCCAGCCTGAGAAGCAGTTTCGGCGCCACTAGCTGCTGCACTTGGCTCATCGCCCTGGCTGTCGTCCTCTGCATCAGAATCAGCCTCGCTCTCGGCATCAGCATCAACACCACTGTTCTTGGCTGAGCTGGCGTCAGACAGGTAACCGAAAATATTGCCACCAGAGGCGCCAGCAGCGCTGGCGGGCTTCGGGTTTTGGAAAATGCTGCGAGCGAGAGAGCTACCGGATCCGTTGGTCTTGTTGAAAGCGAAGGGGTTGGGCTTAGCAGCAGCATTATCGTCGGCAGGCTTGGCAGAAGGCTTAAGGGGAGAGCTGACAGGAGTTGTAGATGACTTATTGGCGATCTTCTCGAAAAGAGATTTGGCAGCAGACGCTTGGCCCTTCTGCATCTTGGATGGTTGACTATCAGCTTCGTCACCGATAGACGACCTTCGCTTGTTCTTGCCCAGGGTGGATGCAGGGACAGGGACGGGAGTTGGCGCCGGCGCTTGCTGCTCCTGAACATCCTCCTCTCGCTCGGGAGCACGTCGCTTGCTGTTGGTGGAAGAGTCCTTCATATCGGTATCCTCATCCTCCGCCTTGCGCTTCTTGACTGCTGTGACCTTGGTGGGAGTGGGCTCGTCATTGTCCTCCTCTGGTTCGGGAAGACCATGTTCACGGCGCCATCTCTTGAGAACATCTTTTGAGGGCTTGACGTTCTGGAACTCGTAGAGACCATATCGCAGAAGAATAATGCTCCTGCTCTTCTCAAACTCCTTTGCGAAGTTAATGACGTTGAGCTTCCAATCCTTCTTGGAAAAGATTTCGTTGGCTGCGTATTTCAGTCGTCGAAGATCGAGGATGCAGAAAAATTGCCGTCGCTGCTCGTCATCGAACTCGGGAGGGCATAGATGGGAGAGGAATTGGTCGGCATAGATAGAGCCCTTGTTATTCCAATCTTGGGGGATCTTCCTCGTAAGAACCTCTCCAGACAGCTCAGGATCGGGGTCTGCGATACGCATATGGAAGAGATCTTTGGAAGTAGTCTTGGCTGCCATGCCCCGGGGGGTAGCCTGCGCGGTCGACTCTCGAAAGACACGGTTCGGCTCGGGTATGGCGCCGGGAGCGAACACCTTCTTTGGGGTGTTTTGAGGGATACTCGGAGAGAAAGGAGTCATGGAGGGACTGTCGGTTGTGGAGGCCCGGAAAATATTCCGGGAGGTAGAGATTGTGGATCTATTGAGGCTGCTTGCTGGCTGTTCATCGCGAGTCATCAACATCCGCCGTGACGGCGCACTCTGAGGAACGCCGAGACGGCTGCTCTTTAATGGTGTTGAGACGTAGCCGCGCCTCGCAAAAGGCAGCGCAGGACGCGGTCGAGGTGTACTCTTGCCGGCCTCGGCGAGCTCGTTGTCGCCGGGGATAGAGAAGGTAACCATTTTGCGTGATGGTGGGCGAAAGGATGTAGAGGTAAAAAAAAAAAAGGTTTGTAAGGGGAAGGAGTGATGATAAACCACGATCGGGGGCCAAGACCAGAAGGTCGCGTTTTTTTATATATTAAAAACTCGACAGAGTGCGCGAGGTCAGGCAGGTGACGTGACCTGAAGACCAAAAAAAGGGGATATAACAAAGGGCAGGTGGGAAGAATTGATGAGAAACAATCAAGATGCAGCTAGAGAAGCTGTTCTTGTCGATAAGCGATGCAGCGTTGATGACAGCGCAGTCGCATAGGTTATAAGCCCGGGGTCGCCCTGGGAAACCGTCACGAAAATATGAGAGGAGTTGTACGAATGGATGTTTTGACCGTGCGTTGAGCTGGGGGGACGACTGCTAAATGAGCTGCTGCTGACCCTCTTTCAAAAAAATAATTATGGGTCCATCCAACTCGACTGCTCACAGCAACCTATGGAAGCTACGAGGTAAGATACCTGTAGGTCTTGCAGGTCTTGCCTGGGCCACAAGGTACCTCACCATCGATTCTCAGGCACCAAAAAACCCAAAAAAAACCGGTTGCAACCACTTCAGCTTCCATTTTGACCAAACTAAAGACATCATGCTGCGTCTTTTCAGTGGAGGTTGGCGGCAAGTAGTCCCCGTGACTGGACTACATCATGGGTTTCTTTCAAGGTACAAAGGGACCGTGAACTTAGTTTGGTCTACATGAAGAGTGATGAATGGCTTGCATGCAAATGGACTCCCACCCTCGAGCTGTGATATTTTAGAATTACGAGTCGTTATCCTATTAACTTCCCCATTCCAGCAAGACTATTTCACTCATTCTAGAAGCTGATTGCGCATCAGAGTCGGGCCTCAAACCTTGAACTGCGAACGCTGTGACTGCTCATGCACGCCTGGCATGTACTTTGCAAGAAATCCATCACCACACCACACACAACTTCACTTCACAACACGAATAGAGATATTAAAATATCAAGTTCCATTGTTTCCTTCCTTGCTGACTACTGGCTACAAAAAGAGCGTGGGTCTCTACGGACCAATTTCGAATGGCGGCAAATTCCTGGATGACTGGTTGAAATTCTTTCCCAGCCATACTCATGGTTTTGGGTAGATTTTGTCGTCATTTACGACAGATGGGGATAGGAAAGAAGAAATAGTACAGAGTAAAGAGGGGAAATCAACAAGCTTGACCGACGCGGAAGAAAAAAAGAAAGCAAATCCGTAACCCCATATCCGTTCCCAATAAATCAGTTTCGCGCCTACTTGGTGGCAAGTCTCTTCTTTTGCTCCTCCAGATACTCTTCATCGGAAGCATCCAGAATATCGTACTCCTCGTCCGTCATGAAACCCTCCTCAGAGTAGTCCCACTCATCGATGTTAACAGACTCCTTGGGCTCCTCAACAGGCACAGGCACAGTAGCCTCGTGGATGCTGGCCATGGGTGACTCCTTTTCCAGCTTGGGGAAGATCATTTGGCTGGAAGCTTGGCTTTCATCTTCTTGCTTGGTCTCCTCGACAGGTGTGATCTCCTCCTCCTTGACCTCGGCCTTGGCCTTAGGTTCCTCCTTGACAACACGGACGTTGACGTCGCACCACAATCGGTGACCGAACTTCTCACCACTGGGGGTTGTCAGGCGCCAGTAAGAGATGACCTTACCAGGGCGAGCGGGTGTTCGGAGCAGAACAGTGAAGGGAAACTCTTGGCCGGGACCGAGAGGAGCATAGCATACGGTAGATTCCGAAGCCGACATGAGCTCTGAGATGCCAGCAGGATGGTTGGAGTCTACATGCCCCATGTAGTCACCACTGACAAACCTAACAGAGCAGCCAGCAGGCCAGTTGGCGTCACCCTCATTGCGAAGAGTCCATGTCTGCTGAAAGTTATGGTTGGGAGGCAAGATAGTGCCGTCGGGAACAGTCTCACGGACGAAGGCACCCTTGAGTTCAACTGGGATGGGGGGAGCTTCCTTCTTGATCTCGGGCTCGGTTGTCTTGACAGTCACCTTGGCAGGAGCAGGCTCAGAAGGCTTGACATCAACAATAGTGCGGACAGCGTTGATAGAGTTGCTGCGAACCGCGGGCATGGTCTCAGTAGCCTTGGAAATGGTCTGGCGATCACCCATTTCGGGCATGCGCATACCCTCGGGTGTCTCGCCAGTGCTCGTGACACTGACGGCACGGACAGGAGTCTTGAACTGAATCAAGGGGTGAGTCTTGTTGTGCTTGTTATCAGGGCTGGCCTCGCAGTTGGCGCAGAAATCCAGATCGTTACAGATCGCGCACTTGTATCGGGTGCCGCGAAGGTAGGAAGGATAAGCATTGCGTCCATTGCAAAGAGGCCCATCGCAGCAGATGCCAATATGAACAGCCGCTGGGGCGCGGAAGCGAACATCCTTGAGGGACTCGTAGATTGGTGCAAATCGGTGGCCAGGGTGACTGATCTTGACAGTCTTGATGCAGTTGGCACAGTAGTCCCAGTCAGGGCAATCAAGACACTTGTGGCGAACGCCAAAGATGTTCTTGTCACAGCCGTCACAAATAGCGTGGTGCATGTGGTTACGTCCAGGGCTCATCTTAACTTCGATGTGGCCAGGCATCTTGGTTCCCTTAACAGCAGGAGCGAAACTGTGCCTGGGATGGTGGCCATGAGAGTCTTTGGCAAAGCATGACTGACAAAGATCAAAGTCATCGCACACACAGCAGTGAAGGAACTCGGCCTCGGGGTGTTCTAGTGTTCTGTTAGCTTTGAACTGCTTAGTATGTTTATTCGGATACATACCTTGCACGCAGCAATTGCATGTCCGCATAATGCCAGGTAGAGCGGAAGAAGCAGGAAGCGGCTCACAGAGAGCCTTGGGTAGTGGCACATATTGAGCCTTTGGCTCAATCTTGGTCTCGATGGTAGTCTCGACCTTGACCTCGGGCTTAGGCTTGGGCGCGATCGTCTCAGTGGTGCTCTGAACCAGCTGCCCGTCGACGGTTGATCTCTTAATCAACCAGTGGTCTCGGCCATGGCAGGTGATGCCTTGGTCAACGCAAGACTGGCAGAGATCAAAATCTCCGTCGTCGCAGGTGGAGCAATGATAGTGAACATTGGGAATGTTCTTCTCGCAGCTGTTACAGCATACGGCAAAGCTAGTGCCAGTTACAGGGCATACGATGGAACACGGCAATGCTGGCGGCGCAGAAGACTTGGGTGGACAGCAGGGCTGTTGTTGCTCCTTGGCAAGGTTGAAGGTTGGGGGTGAATACTGTGACATTGATGATCGGTCCATCAAGTTAGCAAGTCGGCTCTCAAACTCCTTGCGGAAGTCATGTCGTTCTCCGATATATCTTGCTGCGTCGTTAAGAAGAGCCGCGTTGTAAGTGCGGGACAAAGGGTTGATGCGAACGGGAAGAGTTGTCTCAGGCGGCGTGATATCTGATGCCGGAGTGGGCGCAGGGGCCTCGGTGGCGGGCGTGGGAGCTGGGCTAGCTTCCTCTGCGGTCTCCACGATCTCTCGGGGAGGCTCATCCACACTGCCAGGAGCTGGGGCCGATGCGGAAGATTCGGGCTCATCCTCGACAGTGACAGGTTTGGGTACTGTAGTCTTGGGCTGCTCCTTTACAGTAACGCGGATCTTGAGCTTGGACTTCGCCTTGGCAGCGCGGTAGAGCTGCTTGTAAATAGGAATATTTCCTAGCTCGAGAAGAACAAAGGAAGCCGCAGAGTCTGAGTATCGCTCAAATACGACCTCAGCATCTGCAGGAATATGCAAGAAAGTGCGGATCTGACACCATGTTAGTCGTTATCCAGAGAAGCAGATAACCGGCATCATTCTGCTGTAAAACAGAGTATGCTAGCGTATCGCTCGAAGGCGATGGGGGCAGTTTGTTGACGTACGTTAGCCTCAAGAGTTCCTGGGATCATATCTTGAAGGGGCATCTTGGTGCGGCGGGTGACGCCATCGAACATCACCTTTACGGTGATGTTATGGTCGAGACTCGAGGTATGCGCTGCGGACGCCATGTTCGCGATGATCCTGTGCGACTACTATAGGAGAAATAGTCAGAAGCAAACCCTCTTTGTGCCGCGATCCGCAATAGAAGAAAATGGTAAAAGGAAGAAATGGCGATTGCGGATGGTGGATTCGGAGTCTTACAGGCAATCTACAACTGAGTCTGGGGCGGTGACGACCTGAGATGCTGATGCTGTTATCGGTGGTCGAGATAAGCAATCAGCGGTGACGAAGCGACCGACAGCCGTCGTAAATGTCGCCGGTAGTAACACGCTCTGCGCAGAAAATGATGCAGAGAATTAATGGGGAAATGCTGTGGAAGTTAAAAGGAAATGACTTTTTGATGGTGGAAAGAAGGGTAATGTAGATGGAGGAGAAGGAAAGAGAAGGAGGATGAGGATGAGGCGGGAGAGGAAGAAGTAGTAATACAATGGAAGCTTCCGCTGTACACAGGGCCTGAGCTGCCTGTAGCCTAGGTTGGCTGGCTGGGACGCGCTGTGCTGCAAGTAACCTACCCCAGCAGTGATGCCCAGTATCTAAGGTTAGATTGGAGAGCCCCGACTGCACTGTACTGTGAATCCGCCGGCTCCGTATCACGTCAGGGAGAAAAAGGTACCTGAGGGCTACAAGCTCAAGCCACACGTAGTCATACAAGTGTGTGACGGGGCCAAGGTAGCGTGGCAGTATATGCGGCGACTTGAATCAACACTCCAACTGTAACCTGTAGCGGCTGGAACAGAATTCTCCCTGCACCAGGTGACGGCTGGGGGGATGGTCCGGGCTGGGGGCTTGGCCTGGGCTACCTTCGATACTGAGGGGGGTTGGTCGATCAGGGCACTTTTTCGGCCTTAGCGCGGTACTAGAATCACCTATCAAGGATGATGTGAGCTCCCGTATTGACAGACGAGCTTCATCAATGGACGGATGGCGATAAACGCAACCATGGGGCAAAAGGTAAAAAGATACAGGCAATACTGATGATGACGAGTTCTGTTCTGGCTAGATCGCACCACGGTACCTCTAGCATTGAGTTTTCTAGCGAGGTCCAGCTTGTTCTATCTAGTACCAACAAAGGCAGTGCGGAAGCTGGGCTGTTTCTCTCTACCTGATCATGGGGGCTCAATTTCGTCTCTTACTGTGTTACCACAAATCTATGCACAATTGAATGATCTGGTAAACGATGGATTATTGCATAGAAAGCAGAGGCAGGTAGGTAACCGTAAGTGATTTCTGCTTACAGTAAAAGTACCTGGTTATCCTGTGACCTGTGATCATTGTGGAGCTGGCTGATATGATCCAAAACATAAGGTTCTCTATTGGGTAGAAGGAAAAAGAGCACGACTAATGTATCGAACAACAACGTCGTTCAACTGCCTACCTACTAAACTTTGACTCCTCATAGGGTTTCGCCGAGAGATCGATTAATTGTGCAGTTGATACGAGTCTATTCGATCCGACAAGAGTATACTTCACGGCATTTGTTTCTTACATGTGAGCTAACATGAAAGAACAGTTTGATCATCATTCACCCACCGTCTGTAACGAATATTCCGTCAGGTCGGAGCAAGTCTAATTTAGTCCACTTGGCTTGGCCTTTAAAACTCCCCCGGATTGAAAATAGTGGAGAATGGAACTAGATGCAACTGTGGAGTCGAGTGGCTTGAAAGCGAAGAAGCGGAGAACTACACCAACTCGACTTGACCTGCGATAGGACGAGAGCCTCTTCGATACCCTGTCGCGACCCCAGACACTATCTGTGGTCAGGTACCACATGACGGCAAGCACCACGCAACGCGATGCCCGCCTTCACCTCACCGACGCCGCCCTCCATGGAGCTATTGGATGTTCAAAGGTCACAAACTCAGGCTCACGGTCATGGTCACCATGGCCCCAGAGTCCCCCGCTTTCAAGCCAACTCTGTCTAGGCCTGGCCGCACAGAGCTTAACCTGAGGTCGTCGATCAGTCTTCTCTCAGCTTATGTGTCTATTCTTGTTTTGTTTCAGTATCACAATGCGAGAACCATAAGAGAACCACAAGCCCGGGTCAGTCAATACACACTCCAACACTCGACAAGGGCTCACATCGACTGTAGATCAGTGGCCAAATAATACTTGGCCAGCTTGTCTTGTTTGTCAGGTTCGAGACCAAACATGTTATCAGAGCAGTGGCACATCGCTCTAATTCAATTGCTGTCCTAGGCAGAGAGGGTGCACCATTGTGTCTGGTTGGTCTCAGAGTAACAGTACGCGTGCTCCCTGACGCCTAACGTGTTCTTCTCTCTCGCCGATGCCTGGAGAAGTGGCTGACTTGATGTCTGATATCTCTGTATTTGAAACTGCCAACGAATGAAATCCAGCTACTACCAAAAAGACTGATAACATGAGAAAGATGTCATCCGAGAATACAGCAGTATCCCTGACATCTGCAATTTGCTTATTTATACACTTGTATTTGGCCCACTTAAAGGACCAAGCATGTACTCTATCAAGGACTTTGTGTATCACAAACTTTGATCAAGGGTTTTTTTTTTGTCTGTTGGACGCTCAGGCCGGTTTCCGTTCAAGTTGCAATATTTATTAGAAACCTCCAGTTCCTTTTCTCTTGTCTCCCCCACCTATCCAGACAGCCATCTCACGCGGATCTCGGAGACCTGAGCCAAGTGAGCTCAAGCTTACCCGACGGCAGCAGGTAGGCGCTTTACATCGACTCCTGTGGGCCGAGTATACTACTACGCTCTATTTCCAGGTTGTACGTGAGATTTGCAGATGAATCGTCCGTATTGTGCCTAGGACCGGGTGGCCTTTCCGTCCATCGCAGCATGACCAGGCTTGCCAAGTACTACTACTAATATCTACCAAGATGCAACGCAACAACAGGCTGCACTAGCTATGCACGTATTGTTAACTCGTGACTTCATTACTCCATCTTTGTCCCCGCGTCTTGTCAAACTTATTTCCACTTCATCCCCACACACAATGCCCCAACATCAACTCACTTCCTCGGCTGCACGCACCATACAAAAAGTACAGAATATACGATGAAGTAGCTTCGATCAAAGGTTTACTCATTGTTCCTGATCGCTCAGACACACTCACAGTAGCATAGCGCGTCTTTAGCCGTTAAACAATTATATAGTTTCATCAGGACTACCCGCACATGGAAACAGGTATATTATATGCCCCGGACACCAAGCGCCATTGCTATGAAATCACAACAACACAGAAATTTAGAGGGTATAAAAGATGGATTGCTAAGGCAGAAATAATAACCCATAGCAATTCAACGCCCCCTCAACACTGGCTTCTCGTCAACCCCCTTCTCCAATAGCCCTAGCCAAGGAAAACACCGTCTCCCACCAATGATAAAAGATACCAGTCAGGATACTCCATCCCGCTCAACTCCCATCTGTCAATCCATTCCAAGTAATGATGTCGAATTCGTAGTTATGAAAGATAAGAATGCGTCCACCTGACCAATCCAAGTGCATATTAGACCCCTTTATGAAAGGCATGAGTAGCCTAACCAAAGAATGGCTTCACATGAGACGGTAATTTTCCATCCTCCTCTTCCCTCGTGTTTGCCCACGTAGGGCTTTTATGTTAAAAGTAACAGGCGCTTTTGTGTTTTTTTGTAGGTATGCAGTCGTAATTGTAGCTATTAAATCGAATACGAGTAGAAAGCATCGGCATAAGTGAAAGTGGGATGACCAGACATGTCCCAGTTCTACTGCGGATAGTAGACCATGCCAGATGTTTGTTGGGGATAATAGAAACCGTCAGGGCTAGGTGTCACCATACCGCCCATGCCCATCACACTAGGCTGGTAGCTTTGAGGCGCAGCGTATGTGGAATAGTTGTTGACCGGCGGCAGCTGAGATGCATCATAGTAGTAAACCATTCCATTCACCTCTTGTGCTACCAGATTGGACCCTGCTGCGGGGGGTGGTTCATTACTGGGCATGACAGGCTGTTCCAGCTGGTTCTGAGGGGTGAAACTGCCGGGAGGTCCTGGCTGGCCAGGCACGAAAGCAGGTGCCGCATTTGATGGCCCCATGCCAGGGTTGTTGTAGTTGGGCGGGTAGTAATAACCTTGCTGAGGCTGTGCCTGATAAGGCTGTTGATTATAGTATGACTGCTGGCCATATGTATTAGGCTGAAAAGGTGCAGCATGAATTGCTCTTTCCGGGATTTGAGAGAGTGGTGTGCCGGTGGAGTGATGAGACGGGTAGGAAGGCTGACGGTTATGTGACTCTTGAGATAGGCCATTAGCCATTTGAATGGGCACTTGCTGGTGGAAAGCTTGCTGATAAGCCTGAGGACCTTGTGTCAAGGTTGGTGACTCAATATCAGCAACCGATATGTTCTTCTGCGGTCGGGGTTGATGCATGGGCAGCGCCGACGTGGGCCGGTTCTCCTGGAAAGTGGGCTTCTGGGGAAGGGCATATGTCTGAGGAGGCGGCAAGTCGTTTATCGATGCATCCGGGACGAGCGGTCTCTCGGCGGCATAAGCTGGGTCGAGTGGGCCATACGCGGGACCCTGGGGAGCCATAGGGGGAGCCATTGCATTCAAAGGCATATCCAGTCGAGGGGCAGGAGGTAGTCGAACAACAGGCCGAGCATTCTCAGCCGGAATCTGTGGCCGTGAGATGACAGAACCCGTGGGAGAGAACATATAGTCGCGGTCCACGATGGAAGACCGCCTGCTCACAGCCACGCTAGGGGAGTAGACACTGCCGTAATAGCTGCCACCAAACACACTTGTTCGTCTCGAGAATCCACCCATGGAGCCAAAACCAGAGCGAGGTTTTCCTCGCATGCGCTGCTGGTTAGGCCGCATTGCCCTAGGGATGAAGATGAACGACCTATCGGCGGCAGGATAGATGTAACGAGGATTGTTGTTAGGGAGCGAGATGCGGACAGGCTTGTCGCGACGCAGAGGTGGTCGATGGTCGGGCAGCTTAGTGTACTGCTTCACGGCAAGACGTGGGATAATGACCGGTGCCTTCATGTCCGGAAGCGATACTCGGACCTGTGCGTTACCAATGTGTTTCTCGGTGGAAAGCGTCCGATTGATAGGTGTCGGGTTCGGGTCGCAAGTTGGAATAAACCCATTTCCGTTGGCTGGGCCCTCTTCCTCTACCATGTGACGGGGACGTACTGGCGGCAGTGGCTCTACAACGGTCTCGTGCATGTCGTGTGTCCATGGAGAAGTAGTCGTAGGATCCCCTGGCTGGTGCGATTGACTAGAAAGATTAGCACATAGGAATAGGGAAAGCGAGGAATGTCGGCTTACTTGATGAGAGCAAACGGCCCCCCGATACCACCACGGCCGCCTCTACCTCTACCTCGTCCAAAGGGACGAAAGCCATTGGCTGCAGGTCCAGCATGCCGATGATCATGCATGAAAAAGGCACCTCGGTTGGGCACGAATGCCGGATCCTCGTCTCTCTTCTTCTTGTAGTCCTCGTGCTCTTGTCGACGTCGGTTCGCGGGGGCGGCGGGTGGCCTGGCAGAGGCGGAGCTAACAACTATGGGAGCAGCGGGGGATCTGCTAGGTGATGGAGCAACGACCTCATCAAAGTGCATCTCTTGAACGGGGGGTGACTCGTCTGTAATGGACAGTCCGTGTAGCATCATGTCCGTATCCGTCACAGGCTTACCGTTCTGGCCGGAGCCGGAGCCGGACCCCGACTTGTGGCCATGGCCGGCATGCTTAACAGTGCCATTGGTCTTCCTTCTCGCATTTGGGGATGTGGGGGAGGTCTCGTCGATGTTGCTAGTGTCACTATCGTCGGCAGGGTCGTTGTCGTCGGTTAATGAGCCATCGGTGATTGAGTCGTCATCGTGGTCGAGACCCTCCAGGCCACACTCGTCTTCGCCCTCGTCCTCAACACGGCGACGTTGACCGATAAGCTTTCTACGGCGGGGAGCAGCAGAAGCCATGGTTGCGTGGTTGTAAAAGATATGTAGGAAACGACAGACAGAGCTTCGGAGATTCGATGGCTGAGATGCGACGGGGTTTGCGGATCATACGGCGGCGGAGACCGGAGAAGGAAAGCGATGGAATCGATGAGATGACGAAACGATGTGTGGACAGTTGGAGAGCCGATGAGAACCAGAACCGGCCGGCGGTAGAAGATGATAATCAACCAAAAGACAGATAATCAATGGAAATATATCGCAAAGCCAAAAAGTACAACCAGCAAACAGCCGCTAGACGAGAAATTCGATCGAAGCAAGAGTGGGAAGAGGCAAGGGAGAATATTCGTTATCAGCTCTCAGCCCGCGAATAGATGCAGTTGAAAAAAAAACTGCAGCACTGGACTGGTTGAGGAGCAAGGCGAAGGCAGGCGAGATGGACGAGGTGAGCGAGGAGGAAGAGGCGGATTGTGGAGGTGAGGGGGGGAGAAGAAGAGGAGAAGTGGGAAGGGAAACGGAAGTGGAAGTGGAATCTAGAAGATGGATAAGTAAGTAAGTAGAAGGTATGGATAACCTAAAGGTGATTCGGTGGTGATGGTGTCGGGTCCTGTTCTCTTCAAGATGGAGAAGATTTGCTACCTGTGCTAGGTAAGCTTTGGTCTCCCCATAAGTTTAGTTGCCTGCTCTGGTACTGCTGGTATTGCTGGGCTGGGCTGGGCTGTAAATCGGATCGCCAGAAAACTGCTGGGTCCCCGGCCGATGAGGCCCAGCCCCATGTGCATTGGACGCTATAGGATGTTATGTTAGTACTGAGCTTGGGGAGGACATGGACAAAGCCAAAGTACCACACAAGCATGTATGTGGTGCGTGGTGACTTGTCAGACCAGGACCCGTTCCCATCAACCCCACCAACAGCTTGCAGGCGAATAACAATAAGAGAAACATTGAGAGCTGATGCTGCGAACAACGAATCGTCCATCCAACACTGATGAGATGAGCTTGATTCACATCAATCACCACAGCCTGGGCATCAGACCTTGGGGGCCATCTAAATGCAGCTTCTGCCCATTCCGACCTCCATCTCGACACATGCTTTAGGTTGCGCTGCGCAACACACTGACTTGACTGCTTGGCCCGCTTTATTAACGCGACTGGACGACGCTCAACATATTGCGCGACTCACGACACGAACCTACTGATGCACCACAACAAACACGAATAACGTATGATGACAGTAAACATGCAGACATACCTTTTAGCCTCTGATAACCCAGTTCAACGCATTTCGGTTAATTACCTTATTTAACCTCGACTACCAATCCAGTCTTGCAGGCTACATACAGGTAGGTGAGTACTACTAGTTACTGGCCACATTGCCTCATGAGACATACATACCTACCTACATACAAACAATCCATCGCAGGTACCTATTGTGCCTACAGTAGGTATGTACTAAGACAGGCAGCTTGTAATCACTGCCCCACGCTAGCTCTCGAGATGAGGCGAACCCTCCCTTAGTTAGTAGCTTGGCTGTGCTAGTAGGTAGATGTAAGTCACAGCTCTTCACCTTTAGTCATCAGAGCATAACAATCATGCGAACTGTCATCAGACATATCAAAACCGGCACGTTGACAACGTGATTGGAAGAACTTAGTATTCAAGAAGCTGTAAGTACATTTTACATTAAAGTTGAGTCTGTACATTTGCAACTCCATATAAATGGAACTAATCCTTCTCCTTCTCAAGTGTATGTAACCTCTTGCATTCAGTAATACAATTCCGGTGCTACAAACAGCCTGACCTGGCATAACTACTGGTTTGCTGTTTGCAGTTGAATTGACATGTGAAATAGCTTGGACCCAAACGCGATGCTTACTTCAGGGTAGGAGAACTTTTGACCAAGATAGATAGTCTCATATTAATCATTGTTTCTTCTGAACTATATTGACTTCCAAAATCTCATGCACGGCAGGGCTGTGGTGCTAAACAATGTCAAGCTATATCAGTTTATGCTTATACCTAGTACTATAATGTGTTTCTTGATAAGAAAATCCTGGGAGTCATCGAGATACCCTATACTTGAGTTGGACATACACCTATCTACCTGGTACCTAGCTACCTAGTCGAATCTCAGCATTTAAAGATCACTGATGATTCAGGTTAGACCACCAGGAAAGAAAGGGCCTGGTGTATACACTTACCAGGAGTTTTTAGAAATTGTGGTTATGTCCTATGACATAGGTTTGAACTCTCGCTGCCCGCCAGTACTAGTGGTATATTGCCTCTTCAAATGGTCTCAAGATATTAGCACGGTATGGTGATTATCAGATATAGCCCTCTGCATGTTACCATCTATATATGCCTTATGTTTGTAATACACAATAACAATATAAGTAATAGGAAGCTAGATGCGATAAATGCACCACATTGATTGAGCCAGTCTTTGGATCATAGGATGACTTTGTGTACTTTGTATTGTTTGTTGGGTTTAGAAATGGTATCAGACTTGATAGAAATAAGCGATTATCTAACTGCTGGTAAACCCATTGGTATGTTATTGTGTCCAGAAACCGACGATTCCGGACAGTTCAGCCGAGGATATGGATTGCTGAGCTGATAGTAGGCTTCTGGAGGATATCTGTCGTGTTGATATGGGTTGACGCGCATGTAAAGTCAGACAATCAAATGGTGTACTGAATCAAGACACACCGTCTACAAACCAACTCATTCTTCTCTTCATGAGTAGATATGCGTCAATTCAACTCCGACATATATATCATCTGGTCTCAATGGATAGGTAACCCCTGTTGTCTGCCATCTCGTTGACCGCTTCAATGCATGTCAGTCGTTCAAGATACGAGGTTTTTCAACCACCAGCAAAACCAAACCCACAACAATGTCTTTTTGTCGATAACAAGTTCAATCACGAAAAATAGTATTTCAATCACGTAAGTGAGGCATATGTTGCTCTTCTCCAACAAACAACCCACAATGGGCCTGGCCCGTCTCTCATTCGAAGGTCATCGAAAATCCATGCTAGGCATTGCAGCCAAGCAAATCGTCGTCAAATATCCTAGTAGTCAATACTGTACCCCACGATTTATCCAGTCCTCTTACTGCACCAATGGCGACTCAACTTTGTGTAGTAACATTTACACCTTCCTGCGGTACTCGGGTCTCGATCTGGGGAGAGAAGAGAGGACAGAATGGAAGGCAATGGGGAAGTCCAAAATAGTAGACCGTAACTTGTTGTTAAAAAAAAAAGTTAACAGAACGAACGAAGCCGCAATCTCAATTGGAAACTACTCACGCTATCTTCTCCCCGCAAAACCTGATATAGCTCTTGGACTTAGTTAGTTTCCACCTATCTGGATCTGGTCTAGGTACTGCAATAGCTGGTGGAAAACGGCGGCTCAATCACTAGAGCTTCATGATCTCGGCCGTTTGATTGATTTCACTATCGCTGTCAGTGGGGAAAGTCAAAGGCGGGGGAAACGGCAAGTTCCTATGCACTCTTTAATAAATTGCTGATACAGCATCCGTTTAATGTTTTTCTTTTTGTTAATAGCTTGCTCTTGGCTGATAACGCTCTCAACATTGTACGTTGCCAACGAACCGCCGCAAAGCTCTGAGATTGCTAGGATTCCATGATAACCATGAGGGACTGACTGAACAGATATCCATGATGGGACTTCTTATCATAACCCAACATGGAAGCTTTCCCCTCTTCGTAGGTAACAACTCTGGGTTTATCATATGGTGGAACCCACTGCAACATAAACAGAGAAACAGCGCAAAGAGGGATAGAGGGAGTGACAGAGCCATGCTCCCAGCGGGGTTCAACCTAACCAGCCAAGCTCCAAGCGAGGGCGCCAAAAAAGCTACCCTGTCTGTCGGTCCAGACTGGGCGGTTGTTTCTGTCTCTGTCTCTGTCTCTGTCGCTGTCGCTGTCTCTCCAACACCACATCATTCATCCATTCATCCATATCCGATCCATGACCTAATTCACAAACCCCCCTCCTCCACTTACCTCCGCCATAATATTTCATTTTCATTTTCATTTTCATTTCCATTTTTTTAACTGCGCTATAATCTCTTGTCAAACGGACACTCTTCAGCTTCGGCACAACCCTACAATCTTTACAGACATATAGCCTTTCTTCCGGGGCTTTCTCCGTCTTCATCATGGCCAGCCTCCCCTCGCAACACCCCACCCTCTCCCTCCACCTCTCCGACGGCACCCTCACCCCGCTCATCACCTCGGCCTCGTCGCAATCGCATCTCGAATCCCTCACAGCCCTGACCTCCAGCGCACTATCCTCCCAGACTGCCGCTCAAAGACTTGGCCTTGGTCGCCCTCAGCGCCTTATGGTCGAGTACCCAGACCGCGGACCTGTCGTCCTGTATTCATATCTTGATCCTCGCGACGCTATCGACACAACCACCAACAACGCTGCGGCGACCACTTTAAACCGTCCCGGTTCGGCGCCTGGCTCAAGTCATGGTATTGACCAAAGAACACCTCGGTCTGAACCAGCGCCGGCGTCCTACAGCGACCCGCGCTCTGAAGATGCGGCTCCGCCGCTCGTAGGCGTCGTCGTGACCGGTTCCGCAGATGAAGCAAGAGAGGCCCGCCGTGCATCCGCTAGACTAGAGCGCGTAGGAAGAGAGATTCAAAAGGAATGGGCTGCTGAGAGCAGTCAGGAGCGCGCAAACGAGAATGGACCAGAGTGATCAGACAAAAGGAACATTTGACATCCGAACAATGCTTGTCGTTTTCATGACATGACGAACTACGTTTACGAAGCGATGCAATACGAAGCGATACCACAAGAGGATTACGCAAAGACGACATGAAGTACACGAGGAAACTAGGATAAAAGCTTTGGTGTATTTCGTCATCTAGGCTTGTGCACCATCTGTAATGCGACAAGTTGCAAGATGAGATGCGACAAGAGAAGAAAAATGACCAGTATTTGGATTCATGAGGAATTTACATGTCTTCAACCATGACACGTCGGAGGCGCACATATAAATTCTAGTTATTCCTTACCACATCTATATAGATCACAAAATCGTGCGGTAGACAGTTGCCACAACAAGACACAGCACGGCACGGCATATCGGTTATTTGTGTTCTAAAAGATTTGATTTCATCTCGTAGTACGTCTAAGTTGCTCGAAATCCACAAAACCTTGCGCTCCAAAGTCCATCATAATAATCATTCTTTCCGGTCTCATTTTGTACCGGTATTTTTACTCTTTTCCTTCGTTTCTTTTTACTCGTTATTATATTAGATCTAGATGATCTGCTGGAAGGCGCGGTTGATGGGAGATCGAACGTTGGGAACATCTTTCCAGAAGTCGATGGTGGCAACGGCACGCTTGGCGATACCCTCGGGGGTGAACTCGAACTTCTATAGTAGGGGTTAGCAACGTGTTCGATTGGGTTCAGAAAAATCGCGGGGGAACTTGCCTTGTAGACGTCCTTGTAGGCACCGGAAGCACCGAATCGGTTGATACCGAACTGCTCGTGAGTGTAACGCTCCCAGCCCATGGTGCTCATGACCTCAATGGACAGAGAGGGGATGCCATCGGGAAGGACAGACAGGCGGTACTCCTTGTCCTGGAGGTCGAAGGCCTCGAAGCAGGGCATGGAGACAATGCGAGCCTTGATGTTCTTCTGCTCCTTAAGGTACTTGGCGGCGTCGACGGCAATGGAAACCTCGGAACCGGTGGAAACCAGGGTGATGTCGGCACCCTCGACTTCGTGCAGGACGTAACCACCCTTGGCGGCCTTCTCGATGGTAGATCCCTCGAGCTGAGGAAGGTTCTGACGAGACAGAGCAATGATGCTAGGGGTGTGCTTGGCAGTCAAGCAGACGTAGTAAGCACCACTGGTCTCGTTACCGTCAGCAGGTCGCCAGACCATGGTGTTGGGGAGAGCACGGAAGTGAGCAAGAGTCTCAATAGGCTGGTGAGTAGGACCATCCTCGCCGAGACCGATGGAGTCGTGAGTGGCGACCCAGATCGTGCGGACACGAGATAGAGCAGATAGACGGACGGATCCAGCAGCGTAAGAAACGAAGTTCAGGAAGGTACCAGAGTAGGGAAGGATGGTACCGTAAGCAGCCAGACCGTTAAGGATAGCGCCCATGCCGTGCTCACGGACACCGTATCGGACGTATCGGCCAGAGTAGTCACCGAGACCAGTGGACTTGGGCTGGAAGTCGACAGCCTCCTTCCAGCGGGTCAGGTTGGACCCAGTCAAATCGGCGGAACCACCGAAGAGCTCGGGGATGACGCTCTCGACCTTGCTGAGGACGGTCTCGGACAGCTTTCGCGAAGCAATGGCGGGGTCAGAGGGGGTGTAGACGGGGAGGCTCTTCTCCCAGCCCTCGGGAAGCTCGCCGGTCAATCGGCGGACGAGGTCGGCGTGCTCCTTGGGGTACTGCTCCTTGTACTTGGCGAGGAGCTGGTTCCACTCCTGCTCACGGGCGGCGCCCTCAGAGGATCGCTTGCCGTAGAAGTCGTAGACCTCCTGGGGAACAGCGAAGCTCTCATCGGGGTTGAAACCCCACTTCTCCTTCAGCTGCTTGATGTCGTCAGCCTTGAGAGGAGAACCGTGGACACCGTGGGTGCCCTGGTTGAGGGAGCCGAAACCAATGGTGGTCTTGAGCTGGATGAGAGTAGGCTTGTCAGTAACGGACTTGGCCTCCTTGATAGCAGCCTCGATGGCAGCAAGGTCGTGGTCACCATCCTCGACCTTGATGACGTGCCAGCCGTAAGCCTCATATCTCTTGGGGACGTTCTCGGTGAAGGCAACAGCGGTATCACCATCAATGGTGATCTGGTTGTCGTCCCAGATGGCAATGAGGTTGCCAAGCTGGAGGTGACCAGCCAGAGAGCAAGCCTCGCTGGAGACACCCTCCATCAAGCAACCATCGCCGAGGAAGGAGTAGGTGTAGTTGTTGACAAGCTCAAAACCGTCCTTGTTGAAGGTGGCGGCAGTGTGAGCCTGAGCGATAGCCAGTCCAACAGCGTTGGAGATACCCTGGCCAAGAGGACCGGTGGTGACCTCAATTCCGGGAGTGTCGTGAGCCTCGGGGTGACCGGGAGTGCGGCTGTCAACGGACTGTGAGATTTATTAGTATATATGAGCAAAAACACGAGATTTAGACCACATACTCGGAAAGCCTTTAGGTCATCGATGCTGAGGTCGTAACCGAAGAGGTGGAGGATAGCATACTGAAGCATGCAGCCGTGTCCGTTGCTACAGGGTACGATTGTCAGTGGATGGGCGCAGTCCAACGACTTCAATCAACTTACGAGAGAACGAAACGGTCACGGTTCAACCAGTCGGGGTTCTTGGGGTTGAAGTTCATGAACTTGTTGAATAGAACGTGAGCAACTGGGGCCATTCCCCTATAACACTAATGTCAGTATGTTTTCTCATCGTTTAGACGTAAATCGGGTAAACTCACATGGGAGCACCAGGGTGTCCCGAGTTGCTGTGAGCGGTCGCATCGGCCTGTTGAGCTTGTTAATTTTCATGATTCTTTCTCGTAATTCATTCTCAAGGCCCCGCGGAGTTGTCGGATTCAAAGCAAATACGTCACATAAACCCCGGGCTACCAGAAACCAAACTATTATGTTCTCTGCGATTGATACTCTCACCAATGTTGCTTGTCGCCCATTCCTCATGGTAAGAAATGGCGGGGCAGCCGTGGCGGGGTAAAAACCAATTCAGGGAGCTCGAGGGGATGGACGACAGCAGAGCAGCAGGGAAGAAGAGAGGGGAATGGAGCTTACCGCGAGGACACGGATGGTGTTGATAGCCTTCTGATCGATTTCGCCGTAACCCATTTTGACTGATTTATGAGTATTTGGATATATGAAGAAGAAGAAGAAGAAGAAGAGAAGAAGGAGGAAAGAAAAGGGAAAGAGGAGAGGAAGGAGAAGGGAGTGGAAGGTAGAATGACGGGGAGATAAATCGGAGCACGTCTGACGTCTACCTGCCACCTACCAGGCCACCACGCTCCAACTACTACCTAGGTAGGTAACAGCTCAAAACAAGGGTGGAGGGGTACAGGTCAGGTACAGTAGTGTCATGAAATGTTAGTGGTCTCCAGTTTTCCCAGTCTTGTAGAATAATTCGGCCGGGTGATATCCCGCTGCTATACACGTTGACATGGTGATATTTTGTATGCTTCGTACGGCTCAACATGCCTAGGGAGAGACTTGGGCTGTAATGTGAGTGATGCTTTCCCCAATTCATTGTTTGGGGGCGCGTGAAGCTGTTGATGTTGATATTGTTGTCTGTGGTTCCATCGTGCCGCCATGCCTTTGGGTTTCAAAGTATAAGAAGGCAGCCTTCTTCTTCTTGGCGAGTACAGTAGATCTAATTCTAATTACAGTAGGAATGTGCATGTACCAGCCACCTCAATGAGGGTAGATCGACAGCTTCACTTGTCAAATCGAATTCTCACTCAAACTCAGATTTCAGTATAACATGTCCCTCAACCACCGCCGTCGCCGCCGAACGAGGTCAAATCTGGCCGGCGACACGCCGAGTGGACCTTCCGGTGGGGGGAACAGAATCAGAATAGATGGGGGGTATCATCAGTGACGCCAACCCATTAAAAGGTAAACAGGGTGCCCCTCCTCAACCTGGTACCTACTGTCTGTTTATCCTTTCTCATGACAACTGTTATTATTATTATTATTATTATTATTATTATTGAGGCTTACCTGTTAATGCAATGCATTCGGCTGAGTAAAAAGTATCCCCCCTAAATTCCAGTCACAAGCTACGGATTTGAAGCGTGCTCAAACAGACACATTGATCTGGTTAGGCTCAGGGTCCTCTTTCGTCTTGGTCTTGTCTCACCTTGCCAGAGAGGTACATACGGGACATTAACAGCCCGCCCAAGGATATGGACCCTCTTTAATCAGCATGAATATCCATGGATCTCCATAACAGCGGCACTTCTTGCAACAAATTCTCACTGCTGTGACGTCGAGTGGCCACTTCGTCATTGCATTGCATTGCTTGAGCCTCTATTCTATCTCTACTCTATCCAGCATGCGAACCGTGCATAGCCAGATGCTTTGCTGGCGATTCTTGGCCTTGATAATGAAATTTTTCTTGGAGGAAGGTTGTGCAACACCAGATTCAGATATTACTAAACGCGCTTAGCCAGATAACTACTACCGTACCTTTCTTTTATTTCCCTCAAACGTAAAGCTGTGGCTGAGTATCGCCTACTGGTTAATAAATTTAACCGGCAATTAATAGGCAAAAATGTTTCAATGGGCCATCTAGAAACTCCAACGAGTTTTGAATTGGTACGCCTAAACCATTGAAATGAGACCCCCAACGAGGGGTTCTCAGGGAGACAAGAGGGGCAACTGCCCAAGTCCGATTGCTCCTATTGAGTCGGATACAATGCCGTTTCCAAATTCTGCTTCTGCCAGAGGTGCGGCTAATGGTATACCAAATGTCACAGACGCAACTGGTTGAGTAAGCTAACGACTTTATCGACTTTTGAAATTTGATGGCGAGCGATACCGGTCCTGTCTCCGTAGGTAGTCGAGAAAGAAAAAAGGAGAAAAAAAGAACAGAGGCAACACGAGTAGACAAGCAGAGCAAGGCAGCCAAGAGGTTGAGGTGTGGTAGCTACATGCAGCACTTTTCACCCCAATACGGTAAAGGATAAACTATGTCAATGTTTATCAATGATGCCGTAACTGCTGATGAATGATATGACATTTCTATCCAAGAGCTTCGTCTCTTCCAATCTCAAAGTTTCGCGGCCGCCCAGCACTCATGACAAACTTCTAACAAGAATCAAAATATGGTGTAATAATGCTACGAGGTTGATTGCTAATAATACGAATCTCTCCCATAACGAATCGCTAACTCACTTACACTCACGCTGTCTCTCACCGAGGAACCGCCATCTCACTCATTACTCAGTCACTCACTGTCAAGGTAGGGCAGTCTTCGATCGAAGTGGGGGTTTTCGATTTCATCGGTCAAACATGTCCGAGATTTTCCCCTCCAGTATCAAATTAACCAACAAACCTCCGTGACGTTGCCGACGACAACCTCGGGTTTGTTTACTCGCCAATGGAATCCATCCAATGAACTAGAACTGCCAGAGATTTCAGAATAGAGAGGGAAAAAAGAGAAATGGTCAAGAAAACTGGTCCTTCCAAGAAGGCCGCTCCCTCATCGAAGCAGAGCAGCAGCAAAAAGTCAACTGCCCCGCCAGAAACCTCTTCACCAGCTCCTCAGAGCGAAGAAGAGCAGCAGCTTCTTCTAGATATCTTTTCAAACGCTTTCAACAAGACGCTTTCTTCGGATGACTTCACAACGACGCTCCAGGAGATAAAGCAGGCCTTGTTCAACAGGGAATTTGCTACAGCGTTTGGAAGAGAGGACTATCTTGAAGCCTATGCTGCTCGGTGGAGCCCCACACGAGCCCTTTGCTATGCTACGGTGCTGCTCGGTATCAAGCGTCACCTTAACAAGATTTTGATTCCCAACAAGGCGACACCGCGCGAGGAGTTAAACCTTGGACAGATTCAGGGCGAAACGACCAGTGATGAAAACGACAAGCCGGAGCAGGATGTCGCTGCTGGAATAGAACCTATCAAGCTTGACAGCACGTCTCCTTCACGGAATGCCTCTCTGCATATGCTCTCCGTTGGCGGTTGTGCGGCCGAGCATATTGCTTTTGCTTCCTACATCCAGACTACTTCTACATATGGCCACCTGACGCTCCTTGATTCAGGTCCATGGGCAAATGTCGTATCTCTCCTGGAATCAAGTACTATCAACCCCCCACCAATCTCGAAGTATGCTTCCGCAGCTCGTCAAGCAGCCAACCGTCCGATGCTAGGAAAAGATCAGCTTTCCCTCGCATTTGTCCAGAAAGATGTCCTGAATCTAGACATTGATTCTCTTTCAGCCCAGTGTGCAGATGGCAAGACACCTATCCTCTTGACCATGCTCTTCACGCTTAATGAACTATACACCACGGCAGGGATTGGGAAAACGACCAAGTTCCTCAAGAACCTAGGGCAAGTCCTTGCTCCGGACAGTCTCGTCCTTGTGGTGGATAGTCCAGGCAGCTACTCTGAAGCAGCCCTGGGTAAAGAAAAGAAGAAGTATCCTATGCAATGGCTGCTAGATCACACTCTTATCGAAACTGAAACTCCTGGATGTTCATGGGAGAAGCTGCAATCGGACGAGTCGACATGGTTTCGTCTTCCAGAAGACTTATCGTACCCGATAGCCTTGGAAGACATGCGTTACCAGATGCACTTGTACCGTCTACAAAAAACAATATAATCAAAAAATGTCATTCTGAGCAACACATCGGTATCATATCTTGTATTATCTATGCCATCATTACGTATGCCTCGATTCTTTACGTCGATTCTTAGACGATGGGGCCAATCAAGCCCACACCATCTTTTTGAGCGAGTGCCCCAGCTGCTCTAACAATCCCGTGTTCTTCTTCGCCTCCTCAAGAGAAATGATGGAACCCTTCTCTACGAGAGTTTCATGCTCCTCGTCTGGTTGTCTTGGATGTCTTTCTAGTGCTAGCCGTTCAATGTCACCACATATTGTGGACATCTGTTGGGTTTCTGTTTGCTTTGGGCCATCGTCACCCAAAACAGCGACGGAGGAGTCTACATTGGTTGCTTTGAAGACAAGACGTCGAATGCTTGGTGATGCCGACGCAGTTTTGTTTGTTAGTAAGTTCGCCAGACTGGCCGGTAAACTCGCATCCTTTTGCACGGCTGGGCTGTCATTTCGTGCCATTGTACCGTGGCTTGATAGGGTTCGTGTATTGGTACGACGAATGTCACTCTTGCCAGGACTGTACGTCACCACGAAGCCGGCGTTCTTGACCTCGTCGACGTGAGACAAAGATATTGTCGAGGTGATGTAAGTTCCGTACTTAATACTTGTGACACTGTCGAGCTCAACACGCTCGAATGATGATACTTTGTCGGACTTCCAGTCAAAACGGCATGAATAGAGAGCCGCGTCTGTCAGCAGGAGAACTACTTCTTCCAGAGGCCAAGACTTAATGGCGTCAGGTGTGGTTGGGCTCAGGAGCACCCACCCGCCATGGAACTCCTCCTTCTCATCGGCTATCACTCGCTTCTGACACAGTTCAACGGCCAGTTCTCTCATTTTGGTGACGGATACTGCTGGGTCCTTGGTCATCATATCGCTTTCAAACTCCTCGAAGATTTTCGCCGTTACGTTTCCGAGGAGGAAATCGATAGCTGCTTGGCTGAAGTAGTCATTGACCATGCTATTTTGGTTAGCAAGAAATCAAAGAATCAAGAGTTTATGGTTTATGGTTCATGGTTCATGGAACATACCCGCTGTAATATCGAGCAAGTCCGAGGCCCAAATCGTTCAAAGCCCCACGGTAATCCCTCTTTCGCGTTCTCGTATAGTCACCCTTCATCGCCGCTGTTGACGCATACTGTTTCGACACTGCATCGCCGTTGTCTGCCCAAAGAGTATTGAACCAAGCCGTCACCTGGTCAGTCTGCGCGCTCATGTCAAATCCTTCCTCCTTGAGCTGAACTTCGAGCATATGCTTTGCGAACGAGCTTTGACAGACGTTGGTGCGATCAAGACAGTCCATACAGTTGGTTCGGAAGACGCCTTGCTGCCGAGACACCTGTTTACCATCCTTTTGTACGGTACTGCCGAAGCTCTCAATCTTATCTCTGAGTTGATCCAAAAGCATGCTGACGTTCTCAAATTTCATGCCTTTGCAAGCCGCGTGAAAGTCAAACCACTCGAAGGGTATCTTGTTATCTTGGTTTGCTTCCTTGTTGACTTCTTCCATTGCTTTCTCGTATGCACCACCAATAATTGATTCAACCCCATGCTTTTCCACAAGGTTGATTATTTGAAGTTGACCGTAATTCCTAGACAGGCTCTCGAAATGCCTACGACACGCAGCTTGGTTGGCCTCCTCAGAATGTTGCTGTATGGGCGTGGGCTTGAAAGCATATGGAGATTGTTTAAAGAAAAGAGGGATACTGCCTCTTACTTGCAAGAATGAGTAGACGTTTGAAGACGGGTCCCACGTAGGCGTAGATAGTAGCTGTTCGGTCTCTACCATGTTCGCAACGAAACCGTCCTGATCAATGCCACGACGCAGATATCGTAGACCAGCTCTTTTTGTGGAACGGCGCGAAATCACTGTTATAAGATATTTTCTCTCCGAAGAACGAAGATCAATGGATGCTCTGGAGCTTCCAAATCCCGGAAACTCTGAGTGCTCTTTCGTAGGCGAAAGATCGGAAAGCTCGACGGAATCCTTCCCCTTGTCGTCGCTTTGGGGAGGCTGGTTATCAACGATGAATGTCTTCTGTCCCACGAAACCCTGCATCAAAGGTAACGCTAGGCAATCTTGCCCGCTGGATGTGAACGGCTGTAGGAGGTTGCGGTTCCAAAAGAATACCTCATCGACTTGGTTGTGCAAAGGTATCTCGGTATCCTGAGGCACGGATCTTTCATCAAGGGAACGGGTAAGATCAAAGTCATAAGAGAAGTAGAAACTTCGAGATGAGCCGAAGAGAACCTGGGCAGTTCGCAAAAGTTTTGGCAATAATTCAGGCTCACTGGGCGCAACGTTGCCGAGGCCCTCTTGCGCCTCATCTGAGGAGGACTCAACTGTAGTAGAAGCAGTTTCCGGCACCTTGGGAGCATTGCTCAGTCCCATGTTTCTCTTCTGGTCCAAAGTCCAGCCACTTCGACTAAACCAGCGTTGCGCAAATCGACCATAGCTGCCTCTTCTGCGAATTACATCCTCAGCAACGCGACTCCTGGCAGAACCTGGCCTTACATCGTCGTCATCGATGATAGCATCTTCAACTTCGTCTGATGCTCTAGAAGGAAACTCGACATCTTCTTCTTCGCTACTATCGCTCTCATTGCCTGAGTCTCTTGCTTGGCGTGAAAGGTGGTCCGAGGTTCTCTTTATGGCCTCCTCGGTGCCTGTTTTCGATGTGCATGGTGTGACAGCGACTTCGGTAACGACGTAGATGGGATGGCCACAAATCTGTGCGACTTGCTGGCGCCGGGTAATAGTAACAAGATAGCTCAACTTGGACACAGTGATGAGACCTAGAATAATGAAGCTAATTAGACTCGACCTTATATGACATAGGACAGTCTGATAAGCATGGGGCTACAAGATCTCGTACCAATCACTCCAAAAGCTTCAAAAGACGGATCTGGTTTTGAATCATCTGATCCATATTCGCGTGGGACGCGAGAAACCGACGCGTCGCCGTATTTGATTCGCACCGGTTGGAAAGGTCGTTGACCCTTGGAAGAGAGAGGCTGTATTACAAGCCCATCTATCGCTGCGCAGATGAGGAGCTTACGAGCAATGGCTGGCATTGTGCGGGGCACGCAACTTTTTGTTGACGATGATGTATGGACATTCAGAAGCAATGACAGGGGAGTGATAACAGAACGATTGACGATCAAGCAACAACAAAGAGATACAAAGTTGAGTTACAAGCCAGCTGCAGAAAGAGCCAGGGAAAACTGCAGTTCACTTAACAGAAATCAGATATGACCGCATCAGCTTAATCGATTTTTGGTAGTGGAGACGTCATAACTTGGCAGTGCTGTAACCACTGTATGTAGCGCCAAAAAGCCGCCGACACCGCATTCGCATTAGAAAATAGTTCGACATATCCACTTTGGTTCGTTTTCGTATTGAGTTTTCGTCAAGACAGTTGATGATATTACTATTCTACCAAAAGGCCTAATTTCATATACCAATTATTGCACCATATAATTGAGCCCGAATCATCAAAGCTCGGCAACAGATCTAAGCAACAACAAACGGCCTTTCAGAGCCGGCTGCCCACAGACGAAAAAGGTTTCCATCTTTTGCTTTCCTCCTCGACTCGTTGGGTATCTTAGATGGCGAGGCGCTCGACCTTGTCGCGCATGGCTCGGATCTGGCCGGCAAGCTCGCTGGCGTCGTTGCTGGTGATGCTAGCAGCAATGACAGCACGGCTGACACCACAGGCACGGCCGAGGTGCATCTTGCTGCTGACGTAAACGTATGGAACTGGTGGGCAGAAGTTAGCAAAATGCGAACACCTCGGTTTAATGATCGCGCTTACCGTTCTTGTCCTCGCAGAGAAGAGGGAGGTGGAGGAGAATGGCAAGAGGCTGAGTGTCGGCAGCGAGGACGACAAGCTCAGAAACACCACGGTTCAGGGTCTTGGTGGCCTCGTTCTACAGCGTTGTTAGTAAAACCCGATGAAAAGTTGCAAATCAGGCAACACTTACGGCACCCTTCTTCAGCTGGCGAGCATCTGTGTAATAGCAGGTTAGCGACAACCTCTCAAACAAACCATCCTAGAAAGAAACTTACGCTGAGAAGACTGAACAAGATCAAGAAGCTCCTGCTCGAGCTTCTGATCGGCAAGGGGCCAGGCTATTAAACAGTTTAGAATACCGTATATTGCAGTTTCGAGGGAGGGCAGATCGTACCAGCGCTTTCAGACATGTTGAAGATTAAACCGAGGTTTGTGTTTAGGAAAGATTCTGATGGTAGGCGGTCAGTAATTGATTCGGGACGTGGCGGTCGGGATTGATTGACCAGCGGTGGCTGTGATGAAACCTACAAGATGGTGATTCAGGGTTCCTTGCGTTGGCTCGCCCTGAGGACTAAGATTAATTTGATGGAACGTGGTTGGCGATGTATCGACAGAATCGAGAGAGAAGGAAAAGAGAGAAAGAAAAAAAAGTTTGAAGTATATGCGCCGAGGCGGAAAATTTCAGATGTGGCGGCGAGCCTTGTGTGGCTTAAGCATGCGAGGCTGCGACTGCGAGACCCACCTACCTCCCCAATCCACCAGCCAGAGACTAGCGTGTCTGGTCTATCTTTAATCCGAAACAATGGGAACCCCCGTGGCGTCTTAGGTAATGCTCCCCGTGCTCTCCCTCCTACCACAGTACAGCAAAACTTGCCGCCAACCAGACGCCAACCTGTAATGAGACCTTAACAAGCACACCTTACCTCGACATCTTCGTCTTAAGCAATCGACCGATTAACCAACGACTTCATTTTTCGACAATTCAGCTCGCCTGTCGTTCCCACCTACACTTCGTGTCCTCCACCACGACCTTTTTCGATTGATATCTATCCCGTTTTCGCGTCACAATAGTCAAGATGGTCAGCGAACTTTGGTATGTGCTTGCGCGCCTCCTTGCCCCCATCATCATCAAGCTCCCTCTGCATCACAGAGAGCTTCAGGCATCATCGTCCAACGCGAAAACCTGTCGGAACGGCCTCGCATTACATTACCATTGATGACTGAAGCTAACATGCGCGCCTTTGCAGCCCCGTTTACTCGGTGAGTCCTCCACGTCATCCGTACCGTCGACGTCACCTCGCGACGCCCAGCCTCCATCGTGAGGCGGTCGACGATATCGGTTTACCATCAAGATGCATATAACTAATCTTCATCTAGCCCTTCTTCGGTGCCATGGGCTGCACCTGCGCTATTGTCTTCACCTGTCTCGGTGCCTCTTATGGTACCGCCAAGTCTGGTGTTGGTATCGCCGCTATGGGTGTCCTTCGCCCTGACCTGATCGTCAAGAGTACGCGGCCCTTCTGAAACGACGTTGGAGATTCGTCCAGTGCTAACTTGTGCAGACATTGTTCCCGTCATTATGGCTGGTATTATTGGCATCTACGGTCTCGTCGTCTCAGTCCTTATCTCCGATGGTCTCAAGCAGGACCTGCCCCTGTTTACTAGCTTCATTCAGTTCGGTGCTGGTCTTTCTGTCGGTCTTGCTGGTCTCGCTGCCGGTTTCGCCATTGGTATTGTCGGTGATGCTGGTGTCCGTGGAACTGCCCAACAGCCTCGTCTCTTCGTCGGAATGATTCTGATTCTCATTTTCGCCGAAGTCCTCGGTATGTTTCGCGCGCTTGCTTGGAGCTCCTACTATCTAACACTCTTTTTTTAGGTCTTTACGGTCTTATTGTTGCTCTGCTCATGAACTCCAAGGCCACCGTCGACGCTGTCTGCTAAACGGCCAACACGACACGGCCTGCTCGGAACCTAGCTTGACAAGAACGTACTCAAACACACTAGCGGTTCTGGGCCATGGCACAAATAAATGAGATCACATATGGCGTTACAAATTTCCCTGCATTCTAGTCCGGTCATGGATTCAGAGCAGGGGATTGGAGACGTGGGCGCATGGTCAGGTTCGACTTTGCATCTGCCCTTGTTGTGCATGGAAATGGGATAATGGATTCGAGCTCTTGTTATGTTTTTTACTAGTCGGAAGAGGGGGGTGCCGTCATGCAATGAGAGAATGGTTTCTGTAAAATACTGTCAATACGCGTGTTTTTGTCTGGGTGGCTTCTCATTATAGACGGTGAAGGGAACTCGATTAACCCATGTATGCTATTGCTAATTGTTCCTCGCACTGAATCTGATTTGATTTATACAAGCTGTAACAAGCCAGTACAATATCTTGCGTGCAACTTGGGCGCTGGAGACCCGTCAATACATCTTGTTCAGACGGTTGTCACAAGGGCAACACTGTTGTGTATCATCGCCTTGGCAGGGCCTCTAAGCTTTAGGGTACAAAAGTAAATGAATTAAAGCTACAGTTTCAATAGCATAAACTGGCTTGATAGTTTTGTCATCTGCATGTCGAGCTGTTAACTCTTCTGATATCCGAGCAACTGAGCGTTATTGAAAGAATACTTTTTTAAACCAAGAACTAACGGCGGCAAATAAATGCAAGCAAGTAGAATAATTACAAAGTCTAAGAACTTCCAAGAAATTTAATCATTTCGACAGTTATTCGAGGCTCATATCCAGCCTTCCTAGAAACTTCCTCATATTACGTCTCTTCATCTCTTCATGCGCAAATCACTCCCTTGTTTATCATGTGGCGTCTAAGTAGTGCATGTTTTCATTGCACACGTGCCTCCTTGACAAAACACCCTCAATGTCAACTATAATCATTGAGTAAGAAAGTTCTATAGTTTAAAAAGAACTCTAACAGCCCCAAGGTTCTTTCCAATGGAAATCGTTTAGATGACGTACTGGCGAATGTTAGCGACAAGTCAACAATGTTATCTTTGTGAAAACTTACAGGAATAAAGAGGTAAGGAACGCGTCGCTCATACTCGAGCCAGGCGTCGCCGTACTTGCGACGGCAGCGATGGATGTCACGGGCGGCTCGGTGAGCGATCATGCAGCAGAAGAAAACAGGGTAGAACCAGGGGAAGGGGCTCTCGAAACCGGTGATCAGGCCCCAAGAAACGGCAAACCACACATCGGCAGTGTAGTGAATCTTGCGAGCAAGGCCGTACCAACCGTCAACAAGGATAGTTCCTTGGGGAGAGACGATGGTCTTGGGATTGTGGATGGTTTGCCAGGGGACCTGAGGGAAGGTGTTGCGCAGAACCAACTTACCCTTCTCCATGGCGCGGAACCGGTTCTTTTGGCTGTTGCAGCTGTCCCACACCCAGTACCAGAAGAGGTAGCCAACAAACATGGCGGCCAGGATACCGCGGTTCCAGCGGTACACATCAGGGTGATGGTTGGCCAAGTAGATGGTGCAGTGGCAGTATGAAAGGGGAACACCAGCCAGGTTCCAGAAGATGAGCATGAAACCCCACTTCTCGTAGTACATGTCCCAGGTAGTGATGATGAGCTCCTCACCCTTGGCGCAGGCGTTGGCGTAGAGGAAGTGAGCCATGACGAGAAACCAAACCTCGCCAGAGACGTAGCCGTACTGCTCATGCTGGCGAGCGGCGGTGCCAAGACTGAGGATGAGGAGGATGTACCAAGGCATGCGAACCTCAAAGAACATTTTGAAGTCGAGAATGCCAAACATACGGGGATTCAGCTCGGCACCCATGAAGAAATCATAGATGGGGTAGCCAGTCATGCGGTGCTGCTTGCCGCGCCAGAGAGCAGAAAAGTAGGCGACAATACTAACGAGGAAGCCGCTCAGAATGGCAACGGACAGAAGAGGGCCAAACTCGTCGACGGCAGTGTACATAGGCCAGATGCCAGAGAAGTGCAGACCAGCAAAGCAGGCAAGGGTGGTGTAGAGACTCCAGTAGGCATTGCAATAGTAGGGAAGCTGCTTGCCGCCTTCGTGAGGAAGAGGTTTACCGTAGCCCCAAACACCAGGGAGGAGGCAGTAGAAAGCACCCTCAACAATGAGATAAGACCAGTACCAAGCCCAGACCTGGAGACGGGGGAATGCGCCGGTATAGACAAGGTTGACGAGATGAGCGCCAAATTCGCTCCAAGACTGACCCTCTGTTCTAAAGGGGAATTTCCCGTTGTAGTAGGTAGCACCAATCCACATGTACCACATGAGAACGGGGAAGAGGGTCATCATGGCAGCAGTGCCAAATGATCCACCAAACTCGACCTCTCCAGAGTAGTCGACCTTGGGGTCCTGGCCAGGTCTCCAGCCATCAACAACGTGCGGGTCATGAGAAACGCCCTCGGTCTTCTCCATGACAGTCTGGGTAGGAGCAGCTCCGTTTGATGTGGCATGGCCGTTGGTCACGTCTCCATTGCCGTTGGCGTGACCATTGGTATAGCCATTGCCATTGCCATTAGCATGGCCATTAGTCTTGCCGTTAGCAACCCTGTTGACAGCAGCCATGTTGTCAGAGTCTGTTTCGTCGTCGAGCTCCTCTGTGAATCTGGCGGTTCGTCGACGTGTAGGTTGAGGAAGGGCTTCAGCAGCAGAGTCGGTTTCGACGTCTGAAAGGGGTTGAGAAGTCTGGCGGCGTGCTGAACGTGAGCGGCGGATAGGGGTTTCTACCATGCCCTCGAAGAGTTCCTTCTTCCTGGAGGCACAATGTTAGTAAGTGCGCGATGCCAGTGGGTAGAACAAAGGCAAACAAACCTGGGAGTCTGGCGTAGAGAATATCTTGACGACATTTTGAACGGAGGGTTCGAACGAAGCCTTATATAGATGTTGGAGAGGCCACCAAGAAAAAGAGATCAAACGCTTCGAGCCCAATTGACAATCAGGCTTTGACGGCAGACAGTGCTTGTCCTTGTCTCACAGTGCGTGCATGAAGCAGAGACAGAGAGAGGGTCTTGTCAATGCAAAGAGAAGCAATTGGGCGCCTCAATTGCACTTTGGTTGACGAAAGATGCAGACGTGGTACGTCGCTCGGAAACAAACAAAACCACAATAAATTAGTGGTAGTTGGGCTACAGGGGGGGAGGGACCACAAAGAGGAGCGAGCGGTGACGGTAACCTCCAATCGAGGACTAGGGCATTGAAAGAAAGGTGCCTAAAGAGGAATCTAGTATCCGCTGATATATCAAGATGTTCTCTGCTGAAGGATCAGGGGGAGGATCGGATCAGTAAGAAGAAAGTGAAAGAGAAAGAAAAAATCAATTAGAACTTGACTAGGTCATGGGGAAGGAAATTTAGTGGAGGCGTGTGGCCAACATGGAGGTTCTGCCCATGTTAGAGGCAAAGACAAACAATTCTCGCGATGGGGAGAACAGCCCGAGAACAGAGACAGAACAGAACCCGAATAAGAGAAAAACGTGTTGTACTATTGGCGCGCTCGCTCCTTCTGCACTTCCGAGTCAATCTCCCTCAGGGGATTCAGCCAATCAATGTTT
Organism: Fusarium nodosum; assembly: GCA_014898975.1. NCBI lineage: Eukaryota > Fungi > Ascomycota > Sordariomycetes > Hypocreales > Nectriaceae > Fusarium > Fusarium nodosum. Next base: position 58,097 of record JAAVUE010000046.1, read on the forward strand.
AGACTTGACAGGCCCAGCAGTCGATCCATGCAGATGGAAATTGAGGTACCTCCAACTTTGGTGAGCTCTCATGAGATTATCAGGTACTTTTCCTCATTTGCCCCAGATAATCCTACGCACCAATCATGCTTCTTGGCACTTATGCACGATTCGTATAGCGATTTGACAGGGATCATCTTGATGTTGACGAGAAACATCCCCAGACGATGAGATCAATACATACTTTCATTTTTGAGCCTCATCGCTCGCTTGCATCCGCTTCCATCACTTACACTGACAAGGGTCTGCTATACGAATCGTGCATGAAGCTAAGCCTCGACTTTGTCAACTACATTCCATCCTTCCACCTTGAAACATCAAATTCCTCTACAGGTAGCATCTACTTTTCGCCTCGGCATCGTGATATTGTCCGCTTTCCCGACTCGATTTCCTTTATTGACAGAATTATCTGGGCTTGGACACATTGTTCCATATCCTAGTTGCCTTGTATTGCAGTATACCCGACCAAGTTTGAATTTTTGTGGTTCAAGTTCCTACATGCTAGACGAAACGTGCATCTTCCTGGGTGCAAACGTTATCACCGAAATTACCAAATATTTCATACAAGAGCAGTCTATGGTTGACAAAGTGTCAGCCACACTGTAAGAGTCTGGATTTGGTCCTATATGGACGAGTGTTGCTTTGATTCTTCCTCCTCCAGCTTGATCCTGGCTACATCAAGTCTACCCACAAACCTGCTATCATCCCAAGCCGAAGTCTTTAAAAAGACACAAATGCCGTTGAGAATTGCCGTCTCCTTCTCAAGGGTCGTCAAGCACCACTTTCTTGCTTATTCAAGTTTCACTTCCCACTGCCTACTTCATTTGTCAGCTCTCTGTTCCCATGATCATCCTTCCGAGGTGTGTCTCTTAATAGACGTAACTGTGATTACTTGTAAGTCAAAACTGGAACCAGGCTGTTTGCCTCCTTTACGTGGTTGCTATGCATTCAGTCACTCCGCATCAGTCCCTAGAGTGAGGGCTTTATGCAGCCAGACGTGGTCGGGGTCAGTGCCAGCGTCCTTGTGTCCCCAGGTCCAATGAACTGTGCTATTTCCGTAGTTCAGCGCCTGGACAATACAGACTACAGCATGTCCGCGTCTCTTCTGCCGTTGTCATGTAGTCCCTTTCTTCCCCTGCTCATCAGTTCGATCAAACCACAAATCAGTTCGTCAACCTCAGTCTGGATTCACTCAAGCTTGGAATGTGGCACTTCAGCCGACCGTGTGTTCCAGAGGCTAAATATACTGCTACGTGATACTGAAACAAAGATCGATATAGATAGTTCCAGTAGTAAGCTCGATTTTTAACTAATATGGGAGACTGATGATATTCGGGTGCAGTTGGATGACGGCGTTGTTGGTAACACTGAGTTTATGCGTCTGAGCTTTTTTCTCCTTTAACCATTGCAGTATACCTGAGTATAAGTAAAACGACATGCTAAGAACAACACAACTGAATGGTGACTGCCAGGTCCGCTTAGTTGTGCTGATAGACAGCAGTGTGGTCAGGGGCAGATGTTGGCAGTCAATCACCATACTGGAAGACCAAGTCCTGTACTAGTATCAGTAGAGAAAGATACACCAGCCTTGATATCCGAGTACAAGAGCCCATAGCATCCATCCAACATCATGTAAATGGAAGAAGGCCATATTTCACTTCAAGCACATGTAGTTCAACAATACACAAGGACAGACAGATCATTAATTAAGTTTTCTCGGTCAGACATTATGAGAATGAGTGAACATGCTACTAGTAAGCAAGAGTTTCTTACTTAGCTACCTTCAACCTCTCAAATGTCAATCTAAAGCTGGAGCGCTCCTGAGAAAGCATTTGGGAGGCAAGAAATAAAACAGTAGATACGAACTCGACCTTGAGACTGTGAGTTTGCACTCAGTCTCTTCCATGGCAGCCTGTCATGATCTGCCGTATTCACTCAAGACTATCTCGGACCTACGATGTGTCAAATCAATTGACTCTTCCCCTTGTATATTCAACGGTCATATAAGATCTGGATTTTGCTGCAGTCGCAAGTGTTTGATTCATCTAATGCTTCCCTCAACTCCATGCCACTCATTTAACAGGTCTCAGCAAAGCTGTCGACCTTGCAAGAAGTGCCATCAGGGCCGCTAGACAGCTTAGTTGGCTCACTACCATCAGAGTTACCTTCGAAGAGATCACAGTTCTTGCCTTCATCCTGGCAAGCGTTGGAGATGGTGCATGTATCGCCATAGTTGGTGTTGAATGGACCAATTGTTAGCTGCAAGGTAAGAGAGGCATAGGAAGATGACTTACTGCCACAGAGAACGCCACCGTTGACGGCAGAGATATTCTCAATAACAACGTTTCTGGGACCGCCGTTGTCCTTGCAATTACCACAAGATCGAACAAGCTTGCCATAGTCCTCAACATAAAAATCGGAAATCTCAACTGTACCGCGGCCGTTGAACTGAACGACCTTGTCGGTAGCATGGAAAGCGCCGCCTCCACGGATGATAGAGTTGCCTGACTTTTGCTTTAAAGTAATTGCATCTTCGCAGACATCCTCGAACCAGACGTTCTCGAGGGTGCATGTGCCCTTGCAGTGAACACCCTCGGCCTGACCAGGGCCAATGATGACGTTGCGAAGAGTGGCGCCGTCTTCGAGAATGAACATGGCATCAGCCTCGCCAGTCTCTTCCTGGCCCTTGCAGACAGCAGCTGGTTGATGTTAGCTGGGTAGACATGAAGCCTTTGTATCAAGGGACTTACGGGATCGGTCGTAGTAGATCATGCCACCGTCAAGTTCACCAGAGACGGGAATAGCAGTAGCAACGGCAGTGGTACCGCTGGAAGCTGGAATGGTTCGTGTGATACCTCCAGAGCCAGAGCCAGAACCGGTCCCAACGGGCTCGTTGGTGGGAGCCGCAGTTGGATTAGCGATGACAGTATCGACAGGATCGGCAACGGGTTCCTCGGGAGTATCGACAGGCTCTTCGGTGGGAACAACGGGAGGAGATGGAGTTGAGACATTGTCGCCGCCCTGGTTGTCGTCGTCCTGAGTAGGGGGAGCTTGAGGAGGAGCGGGAAACCCTGGAAAGCCGAAGGCGGGAAAGTCGAAATCAGTCTTCTCAACCGAAGCAGCCTTCTTGGAGGAGGAGTCAGGGATACATTGGCTGTACCACTTGCTGGCCTCGACACAAGTTGACCCAGAAGGACACTCCGTGTCTCCGGAATAGGCGCTGCCACCACACTGGTTGTACACTTGCACTGCGGCAAACGCTGTGCCAAAATTGGCAATCGTCAAAAAGGTAGAGATTCGCATTTTGAAGGATGCCAGTTGAACAAGAGCATAAGAATTAAAAACTGTGAATTTCGGGCCTGCCCGTAACTACCAAAGGGCAATATGAAAGAAAGTACAAATGGTGCCGAGAGAAGCTGAATCGTGATGACCTCGAGTACCATGCTCCTTATATAAATGCGCCTAAATGCGATGTTCGTATCCCTCAGCCTCCAGATGCAAGCATGCTGACCCTGGGCAAGAAGCTAATGACAGGAACCGAAGAAGCATCTACCAAAACCACAGCATGTCTGTTGCTGAAACCTGGGTTTGGATGCTTCTGGCCGCATAAAGTGAAGCCTTGACCCAAGTCTATTCGAGGGGTCTGATAACCGAGATGCTTGGATTGGCGGGTTCTACAAAAAAAAAAACAAAAAAAAACGTATGGATAACATACTGCTAGGGATGATATACATCCTAGTTCACTTTGAGGCCAACTGCATAATGGAAACAAGTGACTGGGAGGTCGCTTGTAAGATGGAAGAAGGCGCAGAAGCCAAGCAAAAGTGTTGGTGGTTTCATCTGAAATGGGGAAACGGAAATGAGGATCAAGTAATCTCCTTTATGCGTGACTGGATGCCTGAGTGCACGTAATAGACTAGAATTGAAATCCTGCAGACTAGGACAGTAAAGAACTGGAGTTTGTTATAATGGCTTGGTTAATCTACGAAAATAGGTACTAGGTAGGTATTGTTAGCAAACGATTACCTTAGTACCTACTAAGTACAGAGTATTTAGTTGGTAATATATTCAGTGACCACCAATGAAAGCTAAGAATTGAAGCAAAGACTCGCCCTTTCTGATAAAGAGATCAAGTCAGCATGGCAGGAATAAGGAGCCATGACCTGAGACATGAGATGTTTTGGGCCCTGAAGGTGAAGAATTCAGCCGGAAGAGGTCATAGATCGCCAGGGTAAACGACGAAGAGCCAGTTCATCGAATCGAAATCGCAATTGCATACTCAAACTTGTATTCCTGGCTGCGATCTCAAGGGTTTGCTAATCTGGGGACAACTTGGGTCTAAGCTTGGTGATGATGGATTACCTAGTGCAACGGTAAAAGCATCGACCAAGTCAAATAGGAGTCGTGGAGGCCTGTACAAGTTGGGGTATTAGGGAAAATGCTGGAGATTTGTGCTTTGCCAAGATGTCAACTGCTCGGAATCACATCAGAGTCGGCGATAGCATCATGTATCCACTTTTTGAACAATCATCTTGTGAAGCTTACTTGAAGATCATTCACCTTGATGTGTCTTGCAGGGCATTAGGGTATCAGAAAAATTGGCTGCCAGGAGCATAAGAGACGAAATAAGTAGGCCAGTTTATGTTACTTAGGCCAGACCTTTAGGCTATTTATTTTTGTAGCGTAAAACTCAGAGGCCAACTTTTCTGGAACCCAGTAGCAGGGTGAAGCTGTGAAGGCATTAAAATTTCCACGTGTAGCATCATGTGACTTGCAGCTCACAATTTCGAGGTTGCTTCCTTCCTTCCATGAGCTTCTCTTTCTCCTTCCCCTTTCCATGGAGCTGGAGCTCAAAGAGACAGGACAGATGAAAGGGGGGGAGGGTTGCAACGATGACGCCACGGGTCTTCGAAAACTGGGGAAATCGAACATTTGAAGCAACGAATTCTGGCCAAAAAACCAACATTGAGATGCTCAAAATTCATGCTGAGCACAATTACCAAAAGACAAGCATAGCATTGTCACGAGAGCAATTGCCCAATATACAGAAGTCCGATGGGTTACACTACGATACGATGCATGCGACTGCGCTATTAACTCTTTTGAGATTGCTCTCCTTTTGGACACGAGAGAGTCGGACCACTTTTTTTATTTTAATTTAGATTGTGTCTGTCATTTCGAGAAAAGGTTATTCGTGGCAGGCAACATAACTAAGGGGTTACTGTTACTGTATGGATACAGTCCAAATGATGCACAGCTAATGTAATGTACCCAGGCAGTCTAGATAGATGGCTGTCCTGTCTTTCTGGTTGACTGCATTTCGCAGCATTCCTTGTTTCTGACCTCTTATCAATCATCATATCTCGCCTCCCGATGACGGTATCCTCAACAAACCGTATCCCTCCTCCCGTATAAAAAAAGCTACTTGCTCTACTCTGCCGTGCTCTGCTGTAAGGCGAGCCAAGTTTTAGAACCCCCCAGATTTTTGCAGGGATTATTACCTCCCCAAACCCAATCAGCTCTGGCATAAGGTCCAGACTCAAATCCTAGACCCGGTTTTTTTCGCGTCAACGTACGTGGGACTGCTTCGGTAGCCGTAACCGTTTCTCCAGGTTAATAAGTTGCTGTTCAAGACTCGACTGATTTCCGGTCCCCGTCTTGTTTCCCACCACCTAGACTACCTACCTGAGGACAGACCTAAACACACTGGGGTATCGCTTCTTCTTAATAAAGACCTCTCCTCCCTCCTTCTCTCCCACAACCCGACAGTCCCACCCCCAACCAAGCCCGAAACCGCGTCATTTCCATTCATCTTCGTCAGCCGCAGCCATGTCATCGCCCTCCGGATCATCTCAAGGCGGCAAGCGCAAGAGAAACTCGCTTCGCGTCGAGTCCACAAACGACTTTGGTGAGAATGGCATCCAGACATCCTCGCGTGATGCTTCAGGGGAGGAGGGTGATACTACCGCCGCTGAGTCGGGACGCCTTCATGCCCGCGGCTCAGCAGCTCCAATTCCTAAGAGGCAGCGCTCCAGCTCGAACCGTGATCACACCATTGACCCCGGTGAGCCCAGCGACACCACCGAGGCCAGCATCGACATTGCTGAGCGGGTTGGTCGCAAAGGACGTCAAGCTTTGAAGGAGCTCGATGAAGAGGAGCAACGTAGAATTGAGGCTATGCCTCCCCCTCCCATTGGCAACCTACAAGATCCTGCTGGTGGCTACAAAACCAACCCTCCTCCTGTTGGACGACCTGTCCGTGTCTACGCCGACGGTGTCTTCGATCTCTTCCACTTGGGGTATGTCTTTTCTTGCATCCTGCTATACAGCGCAGTTTGAAGTGCGCGATCGGAATGTGTGCGCTAACAGCTATCCAGTCACATGCGACAGCTCGAGCAGGCCAAGAAAGCTTTCCCCGACACAACGCTGGTCGTCGGCGTCACAGGCGATCACGAAACACACAAGCGCAAGGGTTTGACTGTCATGTCTGCCGCTGAGCGTGCCGAGACCCTCCGCCACTGCAAATGGGTCGATGAGGTTATCGAAGACTGCCCATGGGTCGTCACTCCTGAGTTCCTCGATGCCAACAAGCTAGATTACGTTGCCCACGACGATCTCCCCTACGGTGCCGACGAAGGCGATGACATTTACCAGCCCATCAAGGCCGCTGGCAAGTTCCTTGTTACCCAGCGTACAGAGGGCGTCAGCACAACTGGCCTCATCACAAGGTAAGACGGCGGTCCATCCTTGCTCAGATAATAATTCTAACGTTTGCAGAATCGTGCGCGATTACGAGAAGTACATTGCCAGACAGTTCAAGCGCGGTACATCCCGCCAGGAACTCAACGTCAGCTGGCTCAAGAAGAACGAACTGGACCTCAAGCGCCACGTCCAGGACCTACGAGAGAACATCACAAACAACTGGTCTACCACTGGCCAAGAACTTGGTCGCGAACTGAAGCAGTTCTGGCCTGTTAGCCGTCCCCAAAGCCCTGCCCGATTTAACAGCGCTGGCACCGCCGAGGGACTTCGTTCACCTACGACCCCAGGTACTTCTGGTACACCCAAGGAGTTCATCACCGGATACGCCCTCGGCCTAGTCGGTGGTGTTCGGGGATGGGTAAGTAGCGAGCAAAACGTGCCAGCTTTGATTCGGGCCGACTAACAATTGCATAGATGACCAAGAGCCGAACAAATGTCGCCGATAGCAGCCGACCTCCCAGCGATGATGAGTCTGAAGAGAGCGATGCTCACGCCAAGTCACCAAAGGAGTCGTCAGACACCCCGACTGCGGCCGCTCCCTCCAAACTATAAACGGAGCCGTGCACATTTAACTACAAATGTGAGAGACAGGATAAAAACATGTCCCGATAGTAAAGGAGGCAGGGCCACCGCAAAAGAGACGGCAGGTGTTTCGTGCAATGGGCTTTGGATTATCATTTTAATCAGTATTCGGCTATGCGCTTTAATAAAGGGCCGGTATACAAGGCGTTCCGGCTTCTGTTTATGTATTAAATGCTTTTGCGGCTACGGGGACGTGTTAGCACGCTGCTGAGTTAGAGTCCTCTGTCTAGTACTACGTGTGCAGCAATGGACGAAATAATTGGAAGGGATTATGTCTTGTTTGAACTTCGTGATGCCTGTATGACGTTTCATGTGCTGGTGTACTAGTCAGCTATGTTTTGAAAGCGAACGACAAAATATAGGTTGGTAAAACTTGACATCACATTGGAATTCCCGTCTTGCCGTACGCTAACCCAGCTAGACTACATCAAACCTTTGTCGAAACCAGAAGCCCTTAGGAGTCCGAGCCCACTCCGAGTCAGAGTTCTCCAGGGTAATCAAGTTTCTGAAAGGCGCAAGCGCGGCATGCCACGATATGGGGGCGATTGTGCTTAGTTTGCGTTGAACTGGGCGGTTATGTCACATGTATAAGCAGCAAGCAGCAAGAGTATTTGGTACGGAGGTGAATGCTTATCTGAAGTAACGTTTCGTTGAAACAGCACCCCCCGTATGTGGTAGCTATCGCAATTTGCAATACCGCGAGGGACATGCTAAATTTGGTGACCAAACAGTCAGCAGGAGAATGTGACAATGCATCGACAGCAAATACAGGAATCACCGAGATGGAGAAGGGGGTAACAGGTTGGAAGGGGTAAAGATGAAAACCGCATGGATGATTGTATTCGTGGACTTGGATGTTTGAGTTGCTGGTTGTAAAACAGAACTGTTGCGGCAGGCTGAGATTTGAAGAAACTACATCATATTCGTATATATGTCCGAAAGAGGACGTAAACTCCGGTAGATCTAGTTGAACATAAACTCAAATTAAAACTGGAAATAGATGATTCGCTGGCAGAGTAAAGTTGCGGTGTATGAAAGAATTGCAATAATAAAAGGTGAGTGGTACGCAATGGTAGCCAAATTGTAAGCAACTCCCGGCGTGCAGATCTGCTACCTTTCCCAGGAAGGAACACATGCGAATCAGATCAGAGGTGCATCGGCGCTGAAAGGGTGGTCGTAAAAATGCCAATGCTAGTGACGATATGAGTTCACGCATGGGGACAGGATACTAGCGAAGAGCTTGGCATCTCGAACCAAGATAAACATTCAACCAAGATCTGAATTTGGGAAAGCCGCTTCTTGTCGGTATCGCATTGGCCAACAAGAGCCTCCAACGACAAAAATAGTTGGATCCCAAGCGCCGGGGGCTTTCTTCTCTGGCACACGATATGTGGTTACAGTGCTTTCGCAGGTCGCGTGGAGGGCATGAAAGAAGGAATATTCTCCGTGCGGGCCGAGTCTCTCAGCACAACATAGTATTTTGGGTCTCATGAATGTGAAGATGAGGGAGGAGAACTATGATTTACTAGATCCGATGCGATGGACAACACATAGCGAATATGCATGCCTAATTTAGAAAGACTTGCACGCGTCTGTCGTGATGGTGTTGACCTTACATGCCATGTCCATTTCCAGCCAAAAGGCGGGGGAGACGGTGGGGCCGGTCCGACCCGGCATATTATGAACGGCTTCCGACATGAATTCTTTGGAGAAGCATTGACCTTTGTTGAAACAGAAACTTAAACTTATCTACCAAATGATCGTTCAACTTGAAACGCAAGGCATTATTGGGGTCGTATGACTAAGTCATGTATTGAAGAATGCCTCGTCTTAAATTAATTAATTCAGTAAGCTGTCGATCATTAAAAACTCTACTCTGTTTACTTGCAGTGCAAGAATAAGCCAGGGAACGGACGATGTACAGAGCTATGGACAAGGGTTTAACATGCGCAGCTACTGTATCCCATATAAAAATAGGTCACGTCAGGTCATCATGAAATATCAACCAATAAGCCTTCGCGTGGCTGAGTCCTGGTGTGTCCCCTGGAGGATTTTTGCTTGGTCTCCCTAGCGCCCGACAGGGCTGGGCTAATATCACCCTTGTACAAACAACCTAGACAGGGATTCAAATTGGCGCTACCAGGAGAGCGGATCCAGTATACATAGATTTCAATTTACTATGATGAATGAGGAAGAACGAAGCCAATTACCTGGGAATGTAGCATACTCTTTGACCTACCATGGCTCACAGTTGGGATAATTCTCGGGCCAAGAAATCGACCCAGATCATCAGGCTTCATGGGTGGGTTAGAGCTAATTGTCCGTAACCCACTGGATAAGCACTTGTAAGATTGGACAAGGGAGCCTGGGAATAAACGTGGTTCAACAAGGAAGAAGAAAATCCAAAGTCACAATCAAACGAGACAACATCATACTAAAGTCGGTACCTATGTACGTACTCAATATTTAGTTCAGTACCAATTCAGGTTAACAATACAAAGTCATGACCTGTTTACCTTGATACCAAGTCGGCAGGTTCTGTTCAGCCATCGTTAGGTATTCATAGCAGGTACTGTCATAGGTGTCAACCTCAGGGAAGGTACATCATGGCAAGTACTATGAGCTGGTACCTGTCAACGATGCAAGTGCGGGCAAGCAGGCAAGGGGGACAGCCCGCCCAGTCGGCCGCCGTTCCTGTACTCTACACAGTACTTAGGTACAATCCAAGTTTAATAGTACTCAGCCTCTTTTTATATTGGATCTATTCCACTCCTCTATCATCAATCCCTGTCGAGTAATGTGATGGGCCGTTGTCACGATCGCTTCTAAAACAGCCACCGACAGGCGCCTTGACGCCTTACCCGCACACGCCCACGCTGTCTCAGTGCCCCTTGCAACAAAACAAACCCGATCAAGCTCCAAAATCCTACTCTGTAGTACACACATACAGGATGAGAAATACATAGACACCCTGGCTCCGAGATAAAGATGTTTCAGCAGCTACGCCCCTTGGTTGCTCCTCTGCTTACAAGGCTTGCTTGAGCTTTAGTTGCACCTTTGTTAATTACCAACACAACTCTTTCTTACTGATCGTCGCCGCCATTGTGTCTTTCCTCACAAGACATTGGATAACTGTATAAGCGCGACTTGTCTGTCCGTAGGACATCGGATCGGGCGGGAATGTTTTAGCCAGCATTGACAAGCTGTGTCAGTCTCCCTACTCTTGTTCTCTATCACATCGCACCGCACTGCACCAAGCCTGGGCGCTAGTCGCTTGATCAGGTACCGTTCCTTGAAGGCTTAGATGGCGCTTGCGGCCCCGTCCCGCCACTTGTCGCATCACACCTCGACGAACAGGGAGCGGCAAGCATGCGACAAGGGTCAATGTAAAAGGCAGATAAACCAAACCAAACTAAACAATGGACGGACTGCATGGCCATTCGGATTTGGTCTCGAGGCCATTCCATCTCCAGACCCTCGAGTGCCTTGCATCATCCATCTTTTACTTGATGACTTCACAGAACATCTAATCTTGTCCATCCATGCATCAAGGCCCCTGCGCCCCATGCTCAGCTCGCAGGGTTGTCCCCAATCTTGGGTCAATCACTTGAACTCTTCCCTGCAACCCCATCTCTATTCCTTTCTCAACTAACCATGCCCAGATTCAACTAGCAATGCCTCTCTTGGTCCCTATCTTAGTATCAGAGCAAATATCTCACTTACACTGAGCCCCGTCCTCGCATCCACATGCATCCCTGCTCGTCACTCGAGGCTAGCATCGCCTACGCTGTGTCCCCAGCCTTAGCCGTCCATACCCTTCCTTCATCTACTGATCTTGATGAAATTCTACGCCAACTCCCCCACTATCACTCCCACTTGCTGCTCTATACCCTCATCGCCCACCTTCATTACATGAGCCTAAAGCCTTCTGTCTGCCGGGAACTGCTCATCCGCATCTTGGGGGCTGTGTCTTACTAAGTTTGGCTTGACCTACAATAATTGTCCGGACTCATTGCCTTTTTTAATTCGTGCTTCTATTTATCAACTACGGGCCATGGCCAGTCTCAAGAATATCATGAATACCGAGGACGAGCCCGTCGATCCACGACCTGAGAGCCGTTCCACTGACCTGACTTCAAGGTCACCCTCTGTCCACAGCTATGTTACATCCTTAAACTATCAAACACACTCCTCTTCTCATAACAACCCTCATGACCCATCAGGATCATCCAAGTCGTCTTCTGTTATTGACCACCCATCACCGACAACAACCGACCTCAACATGAATAACCGACGCCGTCGTAGCAACATGAGTATTGACTCTAATGAAACACCTTATGCTCCTGCCCAGCATGCTTCGTCGTCAAACACCCCTATGAGGCCCTTTACGGCCGCAGCGAGCGGCGAGTCGCATGTCAGGTTGACTCCAATAACCAGAAAGATTAGCAAAGCGAAGAAAGGCGTACAAGTTCATAATTGCGATCAGTGTCCAAAGGTAACTTCCTTAACCCTATCTACAACCACGGCTTTCTAATCCAACCAGACATTCTCTAGAGCAGAACACTTGAGGTTTGTTCCTCCTCCGAATTTGATAGACATTTCTAACAGTTGTGACCCAGACGGCATCAGCTCAGCCATTCACCTCCGGATTTGTATTGCCCTATCCGTGGTTGTAACAAGACCTTCCACCGCAAAGACCTTCTCGATCGACATGTTCAAAGACAGTAGGTTGATCATATTGTACTAGGACTGCTTCAATACTAACAAGGAGCAGTGAACAAGATGCCTTGGATATTACTGAAACGGAACGTACTTCTGTCCAAGGCGGTTCGAAGACACATACCCTGTCCCGTGCGGAGACTCCACGATCTAAACGTATCGAAGCGTTCAGCGACCCTCGAACATTGGCTCCTGTGAACAACAACAACTCTAATGTCACTCGAGCTTGGCCACCGATGGCTTCTCCATCCAACTTAAACCACAACTACGTGGTGGACCCTGACCTACAAGCATATGATGCTTTTATGACAAATAATCCTGGGCCAAGGAGGATGCCTGATATGCCGATACTACCGACCCTAACGGATAATGCAACTCCAGAACTACACTGGCAAGATAGTTCCGCACCAACAAGCACCTTCTCAACTCCCCCAAATAACACAAGAACCCCACAGTTTTCTGTACCAGTTACGAACGGATCTTGGATGCCCCCAGCATCAACTTTCCAGGGCGTTCCGAACGATATATCAAGCGCGAGTATGGACCATGCTACATATTCCAGCTCATATGCGTACAACAACACTCCACCACAGATCTACACTCCTGTCTTTGACATGGGCCTCTCTTTGCCTGGATATTCGGAAGGCACTACTTTCAGTACTGTCGATCAGCTTCCCACTTCTGCAGTTCGTAGCGTGTCCCCTTCATTGGCTGTTGCTCAATCTGAGACCTTGTTAGCTGTTCCATCGCTACCAACTCCAGGCGGGGCTTTCGATTTGGCCAGCTGCAGCTCTGGGGCTTCAGGAGGAAACGGCTTATTAAGTACCCAAGATCTGATGCCACTTTCCCTTTCGTCTGCTGCTAGCGAAGCAATTCCAAGGTATCTTGAGGTCTACTGGGATCAAGTCCACCCCAAGAAGCCCATCATTCATAAGCACACATTCCAAGATGTGTCTGAGGAAGAGACAGAGCATATACATGTACTACAATGTGCTATGGCCGCATTGGCGACACAATTCATTCCAAATGCTGACGACCGCATGAAGGGAGCGGAGCTTCATGCTTACGCCTGGCAAAAGTCCAAAGTGGTGAGTTGAAAACCAAGACTTGCCCAGTAAGCAATCGGCCGGTGCTGATACACTTAGTTTACGCACATTGAAGAGTGGTCAATGCCGATCCAACAAACGATTGCACTATGCGAGTACTACGCACGCTTCCGTGGTAGAAAGTCACATTCACACCAACCCTCAGCCCGGTTCACTTCACTCTATAACAGGGTTAGTTCTTCTTAAGTTTCTTCTTCTTCTTTATATCTTTCTTTCTATATTCTCTTATGATACCACTTTCTCTACTCTTCACGCTTTTGTCCTTCTTTTGATACATTTGTCTTCTTCATGCTTTCCTCTTTCTTTCATTTCGACAACCTACATACGAACGCGTAGCTCAACTTCCGATAGGTCATTAGTGATCAACTCAGTTCTATTTCTCGCCCCTACATCAGAGATGGGCATCAAGCTTGGAAAGCCTGGGTTGCCACAGAATCAAGACGACGATTATTGGCAGCCTGCTTCCTGCTCGATGTACATAGTTCCTGGTATCACGAACGCCAGTACAGTTCTGTCGTCGGTTTAGATTACTCTTCTCCGAGAACCCTCCCAATCCCGCTTACAGCTACAACGACAAAGGCTTGGGAAGCTCGAGACCCTCAATCATGGTCAAAATTACGGACGAAAAGGGCTCCCAAAACTATCTCTAACACGAACCTGGGAACGCTATCTGCTTCTGATATAACATCTAGCCCAGCTTTTGATGCGGCAGTTTTGCTTTCTGTATATTCATTATTCCTTCCACGGCGCCAAAGCCCGTCGCAAATTAGTCTTGTGGAAGATGCAGCAAAGTTTCGGTTAAATATGCTCCCTATTTCAAGGATATTTCCTGAGTCAGCTATTGCCAGCACCTATCTGGCATTGCACCACACACCCCTATATTATCTGTTGTCAGTATCTGGCAAGAGCTGGGTATTCAACAAAAAGTTGACTGACTCTAACTTGTTTATGAAACACCAGAAGCTTCTGGAAACGTGGAGAAGCTCAGGTACGGCTCCAATAGCAACAGTGTTTGCTGCGCGGGCGTTGAAGGCCTTCCTTCACCTGCAGACCTCGTCCAACCAAGCAGAATGCAACACAGGAGAGGGTTGCCAGACAAAGACAACACCCCCGTCCGAAATATCGGATTATTGGGGCATATATGCTTGCGCTTTAATATGTTGGGCTTTCGGTCTCGCAGAGGAGCAAGGTGAACCCAAAATCAGCGTAACAGAAGAAGCTACGAAGGAATGGATTTTGAGGGTTGCATCTCAAGAGCCATCTGAGGTACAAATGCAGAGCGGCCGCAACGGGGCTCGAGGGGTTATCGGTCTTGTAAGACAAGTGTTGTCGACCGAGTGTTTAGGGGGAGGGAACATTCTTTTTGCCGACGCCATAAACGTCCTGATACGACTAGAGGGGGAAATTACTGGGAAATGTTGAGCTGGCATACGAAAATGGGGTTTGTCTGCGGTCAGATTTGGCTGGGTTGGGCGCATTGCAGCATTGACATGATAGAGACCGCATAGCGATTGGAGTTTGGCGGTCAAAATAACAGGGAAATTAGAGCGGACGCACATGTCATGGAGTGAGGTGTTGATTCTGGAGGATTGGATCTTGCCTCGGTTGCAGACATCATCAGTCTACCGGTAGCATAGCATTGCAAAGCGTTACAGACGTGAATTTATTAGTTGTTGCTTACCTATGCTACTTGCGCACACATTTAGATAAGATCTTGTGTAGATGTGAAATAAAACTGTTGGGAATGTCTTAAAGAAAGACAAGATGAGACATGAGATTGCTGATATCAAATCGAATTATTAACCCAGTGACAACATCTTGTTACTATGATCTCGGAAGTCTCGGGTGTTTAATGCGGATCCAACTGGAGACGAATATCTATCTGTTCTTGTTTCTGTTCGGTTTGTGAAGAAGAGCTCGGATGGGGAAATAGGGGATGGTAAAGAGCTAGCCTTAAGTGGCTTGTGGCTTCGTCTCAGCTCGAGACAGGATGAAATGAAGAAGAGGAAAACAGAGACAAGGGTCCAATTAGTCTTTGATGAAGATTATGTTTGGGCGCATTTCAGTGACGTCGAAATGAGATGTCGTCGGTACAGCAAGCAGAATGCCGGTTAAAAGATTAATTTGATTTGGAGAAATGGATATACATACGTGTCAATTGCAAAGGGTAAAAGAGAGTAATAGAGTAAGCTATCTTAGTAGAGAATAATGTCAGTGGTAGGTTAGGCCTGAGTGAGTGCAGTGCAGGGTTCATAAGAATGCAGTCTTGATCACATGCAAAAGGTATGAATGATATAGCCAAAAGAAGAAGCGGTGACAGAAAAACAACAGAAAATTAGCCATCGGTCTATTAGCTGTTATAGACACCAGCCACCATGTCCTTGTCGCATGTCCGTGTTGAAACGGTGATGGAAGATCATGCCTCTATCGTTAGTTTAGTCTGACTTGAGAGTCAGAAGTACTGTATTTGTACAGTACATTCATCACACGAGCCAAAGTTCCTTTTGTTAATCTCTTGTATTCTTTCACGCTCGCTCTAACAAACTTCAATCTGAATCGACGATTCTAACACTGGATGTCTCTCGTCAGATAGTCCTAGATAGACAAATGATATATACCAAGACTTCCGATCTGGCAGGTTCCCGGACAATCGGCACGATGGGGGGGCCAAAGGAGACATGGCCAAGAAGTCAAGGGCTAGGAGGAGTTGCCTGTTGTGGAGGGGACGATCCAATAGAGGGGAACAGACTTGAGTCCAGTGTAATACGATAAACTTGAAGACGAGGCATATATGTAGCCCTAGGGCGAGGTACTGGGGAAAAAAGTGACTAGACTCAAAGTCAACAAATGCTTTATAGTCTAACGTACTATGAGGCTAAACAAGAACGGAAGAAGCGAATTCGGTTTCATTCGGTCAGGCTAAATAAAAGTAAAAAGCACGAGAAGTATTTTCTCCTCCTTGTGAATAGGAGGACTAAGAGGACAAAGAAAGAGAGAGTGTGTGTGAGAGAGAGAGAAAGAAAGAAAGAAAGGTACAGTACTTGTTGGAACGGCTTTACGGCTTGTCCAGTTAGGTATAGCAGCTGTCTCTGTAGACGGACGGATCCATAGCCCAGAATACGTGTCCAGTGACCGTCAGTCCCTAGTCAGTCACGGCCAAATCGGCACGGGAAGATACACCCCAACAAGCTATTCACGGGCTCTAAGTTAGTCTGTTCTGGTCTGGTCTCGCCTGGGTTGGGCTGAAGCTAGAGGCAAAGCCGCAAAGGCAGAGAAAGAAGCAAGAAGGAACAAGAGCCATGTCCGAGATTGGGAGTAAGATTATTGTATTTCTGCGTATTGTACCTGCCTACCTACCTAATAATAAATGCTAACTTAGTGGTACTTACCTTATCACTTTGTCTTATACTCGTAAATAAAACAAGGGCGGTTTCCATTTTGCTCCTGCCCTTCCGTCCTGTTTCCTTTTTTCTCCTGGGTTTCTCTCCCTTATTGTTAGCCCAAGATATTATTTTCATTGTTATTATGCAAGACATAAAGACGAGATTAACCCATTTGTTTACTTCATAGCCTGTTGCTCAAATTAGTATCATGGTTACTCCTGAGTCTCTAACCCCCCCCATTTTTGTTTAATTCGACCTCTTGTCCCGTCTCGTCTCGCCTATAACCGAGTTGGATTTAATTTGAATCGCAATTCTGTTACTGTCTTCTTATATCTTTTCTATTCCTCTTACGAACGAGCTCGATCTTACCATTACCGATACCTGCCCACCTAGCCAATACCTCCCTCATCTTTGACTATCTAAGCGATCGGCCATTATACTTTTGACGCCAACTTGTGTCAGCTCCTTCGAGGAACTTTGCGCGTTCCTCGTCCCACACACACGCGCGCTGACATCGAGAACGAGGCTTGGCCGTGGCTTGGCCTGTCGTCACTCGTCAAAGGAGCAAACCAATTTGGTATACGACTCGATTCGGTTCGATACGGGCGGTGCAATCACAATCTGTCATCGGGAAGGAAGGAAAACAAAAGTGCGAGCGAAAGTGCACGTCGCATTTCAATATTGAACCAAGGGACGGACCACGACTAGTACGACACGGCCACTTATACAGCCGCATTGAAAAAGGGGCCGAAAAGGAGTTTCATCCATGCGAACAATCCAGAGCTGAATTACGCTTTTCCTGGAGCGAATAAGACGACGAGAATAATAACAAGCCCAGTTCGAACCAACACAAACACGGGCGACAAAAACTTTGAGCCTACTAGGTTTATTACTGAGGGAATATTCTTGCATATTTCCCAAGGTAGAAACTTTAACTGGACTCTCCGATATTATTTATTTGTTAATATCTGTACCTGGCCTGGTAGTTATTGATTGCTACGTCACTTCCCACCAATCGACAGGTACCTACCTACCTTGGAGGGACGACATTTATGCAACAGGTTACAGGGCACTTGGTGAACGTCATCACCTGGAAAGGCAATCAAATCAGCCTGAGACACCACACCCACCCACCTGCAAGTCCGACGGGGGTTGCTTTCAGGGCCACCAGCGCAGTAACCCCGCTGTCGATCGATCTATTACCTGTAACCCGACGGGGGAGCTCCAGCTGTCCATCCACTACTGTACGCTGCAGGCCTAGCCAAGGCCTTTTCTGCCGTCATGGTGCGCATCATCCCAACAAGACTCAAATCCTCTTCTCGATCTTCCTCCTCCTCTTCCGCAACAATCTCCGTCACCAACGGAAACACCAAAAACAATCGCAGCAAAAGTCCCCCCATGAGATCAAAGAATGACAGTACGAGCCCTTCCAGGGATGCTGGAAATGGTCTGGCTTTGAGAGTTTGGATTATAAGAGTATGTAACTGTGCTTATGCCATGTCGCCGCCGCCGCAACACGCGAAACCCGACCCAAATAAATCTTGGTCCTTGTCTGGCTCCGTTGCATCACCGCTTCATCGCCAGTCGAGACTCCCATACGCTGGCCAGGACACAAGGCCGATTCCAGAACAAACTTAAGCTTTGAATAGTTACTAACTTTCCACCAGGGAAAAGACCTTGCGGCCAAAGATCGCAGCGGCACATCCGATCCTGTGAGCTCCCCCCTCCTTCAACAACGTTCTCGCAAAATGTTTCACGGAATGCTGACAATAGCCTCCTCAGTACATCATTGTTTCTTCCGGCGAATCTCGAATCGTAACCAACGATGTCCCCAAAACACTTAATCCAGAATGGAACGTCTCCGAAGAAATCCCTCTCACCTCCGTTCAAAACCTCATCCTAAGTGTTATTTGCTGGGATAAGGATCGATTCGGAAAAGACTACATGGGCGAATTCGATCTCGCTCTCGAAGAGATCTTCAGCAACGGCAAGGTGGAACAAGAGCCGATCTGGTATCGCCTCAAGAGCAAGCGTCCCGGCAAAAAGACAAGTGTTGTCTCTGGAGAGGTCCAGCTACAGTTCTCCCTCTTCGACTCGACAAACCCATCGGCTACGCCACAGGAAATCCTTGAAAAGTTCCAAACACTCGTGGGCGCCGCTCCCGCTGGTTCTCGCAATGTCACGCCCTCGATGACGCCTAACCTGGGCCCCAATGTGGCTCCTCAGGCCATTGCCAACGCCCAGGACAGTCCCAGCGACGATGACGACGAATTTGATGAGGACGATTCTGATTCGAGCGAGTCTGAATCGGGAGATGATCAAGACCAAGATCCCACCAAGCGCAAGCGCCGACTTCGAATTCGAGGGCTGAAGAAGAGGCGACGCAACAACCCTTACGCCTTTGCCAGCAACGGTTTTGACACGGTCGGCGTCATCTACCTTGAAGTAGTCAAGATTACAGATCTGCCTCCCGAATCCAATCTTACACGTACAAGTTTCGACATGGATCCATTTGTTGTCGCGTCCCTTGGCAAGAAGACGTATCGAACCCGCCGCATTCGTCACAACCTCAACCCCGTCTTCAACGAGAAGATGTTGTTCCAAATCCAGAGCCATGAGCAGAAATACTCTTTCTCTTTCACCGTTATCGACCATGATAAGTACTCAGGAAACGACTTCATTGCCTCTTGCAATCTTCCGCTCCGTGAATTACTGGAACGATCCCCCAAAGCCAACCCTGAAACTGGACTGTACGACCTCAAGGTGCCTGCACAGGCCGAAGCGCTTCCTTCTCGATCACGATTCAAGAAGCTCGCCATGTCGCGCTCCAACTCTTCGTCAAGCATCAGCAAGATGATCCGTCCACCACTGAGCAAGCACGCATCCAGCAACAGCACAACAACCGCAGCTCCGGTCCCGGCACCCACGTCAAACCCTAACATGTTGGCGCCATCGGATGCCCTTGCAAACGCAGGCGGTGATCCGGATTCAACCGCTCAGGATGGCGGAGATGTTGACTTCCACGAATACACAGTACCCCTCAAACTGAAGGATCTTGAAAAGTGGGAGAAGAAGCACAACCCTATCCTGTACCTTCGCGCCAAGTACATGCCGTACGATGCTCTCCGACAACAATTCTGGCGGGCCATGCTTAGGCAGTATGATGCCGACGAAAGCGGCCGAATCAGCAGAATTGAACTCACAACAATGCTTGAGGCTTTGGGCTCCACACTTACTGAGACTACTATCGACACCTTCTTTTCGAGATTCCCTCACCGGGATGCCGACAACGAGGAGAATTGGGAGCTTACTATGGACGAAGCTGTCATCTGTTTGGAAGACCAGTTGGAGGGCCGGAGACGATCTTCAGGCACTGCGGCGGACAAACTGAAGCATCTCGTACCGGACATGAAGAACCTCCTCCACGTGTCACGTCCAGGTAACAACAACAACAATAACAATGGCGGCTCAGAGAACCCTAGCGTTTTGGACCTGAGCACAACATCAGGAACCCAAACACCATCTTCCAACGTCCCCACGTTGAAGACACCCGCAGATGAGGAGGGTGATCCCCTCGACAAATCTGACAGTGATGATCGTGGTGAGGAACATGTAATTGAGATCCGAGAATGCCCTATTTGCCATCAACCACGACTCAACAAGCGCAAGGATGCTGACATCATCACTCATATCGCGACTTGCGCGAGCCAGGATTGGAGACAAGTCAATAGTGTTCTGGTGGGTGGATTCGTAACTGCTAGCCAAGCTCAGCGAAAGTGGTACAGCAAGGTTATTACCAAGATCTCTTACGGTGGCTACAAGCTGGGTGCCAACTCGGCCAATATCCTTGTCCAAGACCGTCTCACAGGACAGATTAACGAGGAGAAGATGAGTGTCTATGTCAGATTAGGAATCCGTCTTCTCTACAAAGGTCTCAAGTCTCGAGATATGGAGAACAAACGAAGTAAGTACACAGCGCTAAACGTCGAAAGGCAACGAACGCTAACATAATCACCAGTCCGAAAGCTGCTTAAGAACCTCAGCGTCAAGCAGGGCAAGAAGTTTGATGACCCCGCATCCAAGGACGAGATTGAGAAGTTCATCGCTTTCCATGGTCTCGATATGTCAGAGGTTCTGCTGCCATTGGAAGAGTTCAATAACTTCAATGAATTCTTCTACCGTGCTCTGAAGCCTGATGCTCGTCCTTGCTCAGCACCTCACAACCCCCATATCATTGTGTCACCAGCCGATTGCCGTAGTGTTGTCTTCAATTCCATCTCAACCGCTACCAAGATTTGGGTCAAGGGTCGCGAGTTCAACATGAAGAGGCTCTTAGGAGACGCCTATCCTGAAGATGTATCCCGGTTTGAAGGTGGAGCGCTGGGTATCTTCCGACTGGCTCCTCAGGACTACCATCGCTTCCATATTCCCGTTGATGGTGTCATGGGCAAGCCCAAGACGATCGAGGGTGAGTACTACACAGTCAACCCTATGGCCATCAGATCAGCTCTCGATGTGTACGGAGAGAACGTGAGGGTTCTTGTGCCCATTGACAGCGAATGCCACGGCCGTGTCATGGTCATCTGCGTGGGTGCCATGATGGTGGGCAGCACTGTTATCACCCGCAACGAGGGCGATAAAGTTCAACGTGCAGAGGAGCTTGGATACTTCAAGTTCGGCGGCAGCACCATCTTGCTGTTGTTTGAGCCCGGAAGAATGGTCTTTGATGGTGATCTTGTGGACAATGGTCACGATGCACTTGAAACTCTGGTAAGTCATGAACATAATATGAGGCGAAGTAGTCAGTAACTAACTCGTCAAACAGGTCCGAGTAGGCATGTCTGTTGGTCACACGCCTAGTGAGCCACAGTGGACTCCCGACATGCGAAAGAATGCAGAGAACATCACGGAAGCTGAGAAGAGAACTGCCAAGCGACGTATCCAGGGCAACGTGGCGCTGCAAGATTCACCGGACGGCAGCGGAGAAGAAGAACAAGCGTCACGATTGGCCAAGCCGACCATCGATACTATGGCCGCGTCGGCGATGTAGAGATGTCGACCCAGTAAATGGGAGCGATGCAAGCGACATAGCTGCCGTTGGAGGCAGAGAAGACGGATAGTATATTCAACATCATGGAGGGCATGTAGAAGATGGATAAATAGCCTTCGCAGACGCGTAGATATAGCCATTGAATTGGCTGTGGATGGTTTTGTATGAGGGCAAAGGAGAGCATATTCACTGCTATTGGGCAAAGACAACACAGGATTTTAACTTGGGCTGATGAGAAACGAAACGAGGAAATGAAAAAAGCGACATCGGGAGCGACTGGACAGTAACACATAACAATGGTTTTGTTTATATCTAGTAAATCTGTAGTGAGCAATTCATCACGATGCTGGCCGCAACATCCGTTCGTGTGATTTGACTTTTGAGATTGTAAACTCCAGTCAACTTATTATGTACAGATAAGCCAGTGCTATTAATAGACGCTGAGCGAGGCAAAGAAGCTGGCTGGCATGGCTGAGGTGTAGTGTAAGCTTCAATAGCTCGGTTCGGAAGAGGCTATGGTGCGTACGGTACGAGTTTAGAAAGCCGATCCGATCCGAGAAAAAGTGACATTTTTGCTATCCTGTTTGACGTAACTCAGGGCTGAAGTGTAGGGCAAACCTGGATGCGTCTGGGGTAAACCATCATGTTTCTTATTGTGTTGTCCTTGGACGGGAACGAAGTCTATGAAGTAATATGTATCTTGGTATAACACTTAAATAGTATATACTGTCTTGTAGTATCGCATCATGAGTTTGAATGAGTTCAAAGAACTCATAAGGACTTGAGGAGAGCTTCATGGGAATTGGGATGGATTTTCAGAGTTTATGAAGGCTTCATGGCTATCCCAAGAAGAGAAAGAACAACTAAAAGTCACTTCTTCCAAACCAGTCCTTGATCTTGATGTAAGTTTCACCAAGCCACAGTTGTCTCCATGTCAACACCCCGCAAAGTAAGGCAACTAGCGGCGGGCCCCGACTGCAGGGGACGTATGGTGTGGGCAGATGGTCATGCCACTGTTTTCCATTTTGAGTCATGTGTTGTCAGGGGTCGAAGAATGGGATTGAAGGTGTTGACAAGGTAGATTTAATAAAAGAGGATGAGGTTCAAAGTATGGATTTCATTTCGGGTATCTATGTAAGAGAAAGGAGGCTGTTTCTTTCAACCACTGAACAATTAAGATAACAAATAAAAGGGACAAAGACAACATTTGCTTCTGAACAAAGCTTCGCCCTCGCCCGTCTGTAGCCGGAAATCTCGGCGCTTGGAATCCAAAGAAAACAACAAAGCTGCATACCAGGGAAATCAAAAGTACAAGTCGTGCAGTACTGCGTAAGTATTTTGTACATAGATGTGCCTGTATTGTGCCATTCTGGCACGAAATGCCGTGATCGACACTTTGTGGTCCCGGAAGGCCACAAACGGGACCCACCCTTTCTGGGCTGTTTTTGTTGCATCTCGTCTGAGGACGGTTCTTTGGTGGTTTCTGTGTTGGGGTTTTGCAGGGTGCGAGATTTTGTTATTGGGAAAACGTCTTCGGAGGGTAGATATCGGCGTCTTCAAGAAAGTTGTAGACCATGTATGTTGTAGTAAAAGAAGAACTCCGTCGGGTGTAAACAGATTATATGCGCCAGATGCCGTGACCGCGCCCCAAATGCAATAAGTCGACTCATTCCATAAGTCGTGAGTAAGGAAGCAATTGTTCGCAAGACGTCGTCTTGTTTAGTGACGTCTGCTTGGGGCCCAGTCCGAGTCTGAAGCATTCGATGGGCGTCGCTCAGAGCGTTGAGCGGGAGGTGAAGGAGAACGAGAGGTAGGGCGCATCAGAGATGAAGGAGTCTGGTTTGGGAGGGCCAGTTCGGGAGAAGGCTGTCGGGTCTGGCGCCATGAAGCGTAGAGTTGCTTGCAGAGATGAGCAGTCATTGTGTAAGTCATTTTGACGGTGTTGCAAGTCTGAATACGAAGACTTAAGTGTAAGTATGAGTCGTGGTGTAGCTGAGTAGTTGACCAGAGGTGTGGGTGTGATTTGTAGGTGGATGAGTGAGCAAGTGGTGAGTGCGAGGGACAGGATATTATTTATTGAATTGTGCAAGGTCAAGGTCAAAGAAAAGGGAAGAAAAGGTTGACCAAAGGAGAAGAGCTTGTGTTTAAGTACTAATGAGGTTGGTTCAGTTCAAAAGGAGGTCCTTTCTGCCTTGACTTATTCGTTGGTACCTGGATTCAACCTGCCTTGTTTGCTATGCTCCAGCTCTAAGGCAAGTACCCTTGTGGGGACTCTTCAACAAAGGGGAGGTACGGAGTACCTGTTTGACCTTGGACCTTAGAGTAGGTATGTGCGTGGGAGGGACACAGACACAGACGCACCTGCCCACCAACTCAAAAGTGCTTTTCCGAACCGAAGCGACCTAAAAGTAGGCAGGAGCAGGCAGAAGATCCCGAATGGGAAGGAAACATGTTGTCCGGCCAATCATGGGTCACCTAATTGTAAGAAACGCCCGACCTTTGGGCTGATGTGGCACTGAATCGTATGACCAACGCATAGGAGACGAGTTTTAGCTGCGACAACTGTGGCTTGTATCTCTAAAATTATCCCTGTCTAACCGAACCAATTTCTTCCAGCTTCTAGACTTTGATCCAACAAGGTCGAGAACAAAGAAGTTTTTGTTTTTGTTTTTGTTTCTTGTCAAAGTCGAGATGAATCTGGAGCATCTCCTTCCTTGATGTTTCCTGGCTATCAGCAAGGATTGGTAATAATTTCAATAGTCAACCATTACCAATAATTTATCATTCGCAAAGACTAGACTAGCAATGTGGGGTGGGCTCGAATCATCTGTTGCTGACACCATCCTACACCGTTTTTCCTCATCGCTTCTAAGTCAGCCTCTAGGTACTATGTAAATGATTCGTTTCGTGTTCGTTATTGAGCTTGATGATGAGCCCATGGCCCGTCTTTGATTATTTAGGTCGGCGATCGTCTGTCTCCAGTCCAACAACTAATAATTCTGCATCACGAGGTCCCCGATGTTGTGAGCTAACGAAACCATCAACAGTTCTGCTGGGCATTCTGGCGCTCTGCATGGGCCATGAGCCTCTTGGGTCAAGCTGTAGTCAATCACACCGACACAAAGAAGACAGAGTTCCAGCTCCAAGGTAACAAAGAGCAACAAATATTTCAGTGCTTTACTACTTGAACTTTTCTCATTAAAAACTCCCCAATAGACAGACGCCAGGTATATCATCCATTCAGACATTAGCAACCGTATAATCCAACACCTACAAATCAAAGTAACTCATGCATAAGATCTTCCGACCATGATATCTCCCACAGGACGTCCAGAAAAGGTTGCGTGTCCTGCATTCATTCCCACACCTTCTCGCACCACACCCCATCGAACCTCGAGTGTCTCCACGCCGTTCTCTCTCGGTACGCGATGACATCGTGCGCTCAAGACTGCCGAGCATGTTCCGCCCACCAAAGTGAGTGGGTTGCCGGCCGGAGCTCCGCTCTCTACGGTACCCCGGGGATCCACCTTTCGGAGAGATAAGGTGACAACTCCAGATGCCAGCACCAGAAGCAGCACAAGGAGTATGAGCAATGGCAGCGAGCTGAACCCAATGCCTGTAGTCGAGCCTTCACTGCCGTCCACAGATACGAGCAAGACGCCCTGGCTTAGAAGAAAAGCCATGGCTGTAATCAGGAAGAAGAGCATCCAAGATACAGGTCGAGGCAGGGTAAGGTAAAGAGAAGTTGTCTGTGCACCCAGAGGTTCGCCGGAAGATACGCGGAAAGACAATAGTTCCGACGAAAACTGCGAGAACTCGTGAGAGAGGTAAAACAATGTCAGCAGCGCGTTGCTTGAGAGGTAGAGGAGACCCAAAAGAAGCTGAGGCAGCGCAGCAACAATGGCTAGGCCAGGCCGCGACATTCCTGTGGGTAGCTCGTATACCACTGTCGCTTTGCCAAACGTCGAAAACGCCTTCTTTGGGTCTTCCATAGCTCCCAGAGCTAGAGCAGCCGCCGTCAAACCCACAGGCGTAATCCATGTCAGGATCCAAACAGCCCATCGGCTAGCAGAAGGGATATTATACCAGCAGCTGGACTGGGAATACCAGTACTTGCCCTCTCGATCACCCCACAACCCCTTCTTAATCTCCTCCTTGGTGATGAGGCACGAATCCTGAGTGCTATAGTCGGGGTCCGCAAGGAACGAGGTAAGAGCATCGCCAAGCGTGACCAGCGGGTTGAAAGATTGCCGAGTAAGAGCCAGAGCGATGGCGATAGCATAGGTGAAGATGAGAACAAGATTAACGAGTGTGATAGCAGCAAGCAGAGGCCCGTTGACATTGAGCGATGAGTTGGACTTGTCGGGCTGTTCGGTTGTAATAATTATGGCGTTATATCTGAAAGTTGTCAGCGGTGACTTTCGGGTTAGCCTGCATATGATTTCTTGCTTACATTACTTGGGAGACGAGGGCAAACGACATCATGATTCCGGATAGCGTAGCCCTGGTTGAAGAAATGAGTGACAGGTTTCGCAGCGAAGGAATTCCGATGTCGAGCCACTCGAAGTTCTGGTGGGCGTTATCCAACTCAGCGCGGGTCGGGCTGTTGAGAATTTGAACCACGTAGTTGGCTCCAGCAATAAGCACAATAGCGAGAATGTTGACGCCTGCCATAATTCCCCGAGAGATAGCCTCAACCGTGACCGAGTCACCTTGCATCAATGTCGACTCCCAGGTCGCCATATGTCCCTTGGCGGAGGCCAGGGCGAGGCAAGTCACAGAAACCACAAGAACGAGAAAAGCTAGAAACATGTTCGTAGAAACTCCAGCTCTCCATCCTGTCATGAGAGACCTATTTCGCACTGGTCGTTCATCCACAAGCATCTTCTCGTGCTCGGCCTTTGGGGTACCTGGTCTCGACATGTCCGGCGACAAACCGAGCTGAGATGGCTGGGTACGATGAAACTGGCCTGGCTCGGGACTATCTGGAATACGGTGCCTCTGAGCGAGACTCTCGGGCGTCTCGCCCCGCATGAAGTTGATCACATAGTCGGGGATGATGTCGCTGCCGAGGAAGCTGGATACAGAACGGCTGATGCTGCCGGCAGCACGGCGAGGAAGTGACCCTGAGCTTTGCGGAATAGATCGTGAGTTGGAAGGGCGACGAGCGTAGTTGGGGATGGAGGATCGGGAATTGCTGAAACTGTGAAAGGGCCATCTGACGGTTTGTCGTCCTGAAGAAGAAGTGAAGCCTCGAGTCCGGCCAGTAGGGGGTCGTGTGTTGGTCGACGAGCCAGGCTCTTCCGAGATACTATATCGAATCAGTTCACTATATTCAATAGACATGACTATCGTTGCTCAGTTACCTTTCAAAATTCATAACCGAGCCTGGCTTTTCCCAAACCCATGGGAGAGTCGAGCGAGTCGACGGAGGTCCTTCTATTGGGCTCATGGCTTATAAGATGACGGAATATGATGTATGAATTGTTCAAAGGTCTGTCACACAATGTGGCGAAGTTGAGTCCAGGACGCGAACCAAGGCAGATCGAATGCAACACTCGTTGGTTAATGATGGTCAAAGTGTATAAGATGCGTTGGCCACTGAGAACATTCGAGATTGAGTGAGTAATGGTCAAAAAGAATGAAAATGGCTACGGTGATGAGCGCAGCTCGCCTCGGGAAAGCAAAAGATGAGAAGGAAACGACAGACTAAACGTTAAACGTAAATGAGTGTAAGAAGCGAATCGCCAAAGCCAGTCAACGGGCTGCGCAAAGTGAAAAGAAAGACCGTGAAGAAGAGGGGAAAATACAAGCATGAGAAGTAAGTCGTGGACCAAAGAGATAAGAGAGGACAACCCGGATTCTCGTCACCAGATGTCGAGGGATCCTGGCTCATGAGCAAGGATCTCCCGTCTCCTCAGAGATCCCTGTACATGCTTTGCAAGCATTTGCATGAATTAAACGGACAGGCTAAAACCAATCAGCTCCACGGCATGGCTGCGGGAAACCCGCTGATGAGGGACGTGCTTCTGTTTCGACATCAGCTTTTATTACAAAAGAAAGTCATTGTTAGAATGCCCAGACTCGTAAATAGAATCAGGAGCGTGGGAGATGGAGCGAGCATCAACCATGAATCCACTCTTCAACGTGCACGCTTTAGGTCGTTTCGTTGCTTCGACACAGACCAGATGAAGAATTGCACGAATATTGATCAGCACAAGGTCTTGTAAGGTACAATCAATATGTTCGGGCAAAGAATAGAATTGATCGGGTTCGGACTGTTTACTGTCCTCGCATTGCCAGCTCAGCAACTTCTCGTATCGGACGGTATATAACTCTTGTGTTAAGATGCGGATCAAACAGCTCAATGACGATGACAGTTCTGGGCATCAACCCAACTGCGAGGAAAGACGAATCTTCTGGAATAAGCGCCGCATCTGACACAGCTCATCTTTTTGGCCTGAGTTGAGAGCGCATCATCATCATCATGACTCTCAATCCTTCCTTCCTCTCAGCCTCAGCTTCCCCGTCTCCTCTTGTCAGATATGACCCAAAAAAGAAGCATCGAAATCAGACGGTGCGTCCGAGACGGGAATAAAAGATGGGTTTCATTTATCCTCTGTCGAATGAAAAGACGCAGCAGACTAGCTGTGAAACATTCAAAAATAAATGAACGTGCACAGAGGTCAAAGATTAATTAAATCAGGTGAGGGAAGTCATAGCCATCCATAGTCGCCTAAGTACAGATAGAGTAGGGAAAGAGGCTTCCTGCCTTACGAGAACAAGGCTTAGAAAGAAGTCGCCGAGACCCCCATGTTACCCAATAAGGTATAGCTCACGTTTCAGAATCACATCAGTACGGGATCGCGCGCGTTGCAAGTCAGATTAAGGGCCACAAATCACGGACCAACCAAACATCGTGATTTTGAACCAAATAGACCAACTGGAAAGATCTTCTTTTTCCGTATTAATTAGAGACAAGAAGGAAGTGAAAAAGAAACAAACATCAAAATCCCATCTCAACTTCAGCTCATAGTCACTGGGATCACATCTCTTGAAACATCCAATGACTTGCATCGTCTTCTATGTCGTACTGTACTCATCCCGGCAATGCCATACAACCCAACCCATACCCAGCTAGCACTGCCTGCCCAGGTAGTTATGTACTACCTTTCCTATCCACTTCTTAGGTTACGTAGGCTCAAAGGAAATTCGAATGTCGATGAACAATCAAAGTAACAAGTTCTGTGGTCCAGGTGTACGAGATTAATACTTCACAATAAACCTCACTGGGCAGTTATCGAGCCACCCAAGCAACCAATGCCCCTGATCCAAAAAGCAACGTCTTGTTGTCGCAGAGATGATTGCTACTGCTCGAAAATTCACTTGTTCATCATCTTACACGCAAAATTGGTAATGAGTAAAGCCAGTTCTCTCCTGGAAGAGACCGTATGTAGTATTCATAACTCCCCGCTCAAAGCAAAAAGGCAGAAAACAGAAAATGGGAATCAACGAGTGCGCTGGCTTCCATGCGCAAGTTATGTCCTTCCATCCACCTCAAACATGTATGTCTACTCTTAATGACCAGCAAATCGTGGCCATACAATCACCAAACAAACTTCTGCTACACAGCCGCCCCAATGGTGATACTACTTTAATCAGCAACTGCACTCTCGTCCGTCGCCTCCCCCTGCTTTGCTGCTGGTGGAATGCTAATGTTGGCACGAGACTTGTTCTGAGCATCGACAAATCGCTCCCAATGTTCTGGGTCGCTTGCAGCCATACACCTGAGTGCGACATCTCTGTCTTCTTTGAAGGCCCTTACAGCACCCTTCGTCTTGACGAGTTCCAACAGCTCTCCACCAATATCCTCGGCCATCTCGGTAAGCATTCCCACGTGCATAGGATCGGAGCCGATGTCGTCGATTGTGCTGAGCAGATCAATCTGTTCCTGCTTGAAGAAACCGGCACGGAACCGATGACCAGCCCGAAGAATTCGACCTTCTTCCTCGACGAGAATCTTGGCCATAGAGTTGGATCTTGATAGCGGCTTGCCTGCATGGATTTCGCCTTCGTCTTCGTTGTCTGACAGAGCCATTGCAGAATCCTCCAGAGGTAGGGTTGTGGGCAGTTCCTCGATGCCCTTGGTCCCAGCGCGTGGACGTCTTGGAGGTGTCGCGTCCTCGCGCGTATCTGGATACTCATCCTCGAACCGTTTGATGATACCTTGCAGAGTGTCGTCCAAGAACGTCAACCTACGCAGGTTGTGCTCATCGTCAGAATGGGCCCTCGCCTTGATCAGTGCTGGCTGAAGGCGTAGTCGAATCTTGCGGGCACCCATCAACAAGTGTTTCGACATGTCCTTGGCCTTTCCTCCTGTTGACAGATTCGCCGATGGTGTGGCTGCTGGACTTGTTGCCCCGTTCTCAATGTCACGGATGAACTCGCCCGACTGTCTCCTTGACTCATCGCCTCGGTTCTTCAAACAGCAAGCAAGTGCCTTGACCACGCCAGTGCCTCCAATGACATAGTCTTCATCGGGCGCCGAGCTGTTATCATCATCGCTTTCGTCCTGGTCCAGCACGTCGTGTCCTACAAGATGTGCGAGGACGTCAGGATAAAGTGGCAGCTTAGAATCACCAGCCTCAAGATTGTTCTCCGCAAGTGTCGACGCCATGACCGCGCCAGCGTCGGTATCGGGAAGTCGCTCCATGTTACGCAAGCAGTAGGCAACAACTTGCTTGGCCATAGCTTTGACAATCTCACCTGAATGTTCACTGGGTACTTCGACATCCACACATATGAGACTCTTAGACACGCGGGCTGCAGCAAGCAAAGAGGCGTAAAGAGCGCAAGCTTCTTCTTGCGCTTCTTCCGTTCTCGCATCGGCAAGCTTAACAATCTCTGCGTTGTTGGTGATGTTGATATGTGCTAGCGTTTGCACTTCGGGGAGCACTTCCACGATTGCAATCGCTTGTTCTGGTGTTATCGCAGCATCTTCCAGGTGCATACGTTTCAAAACCTTCATTTTGGGTAGATATCTAAGTGCAGTCAATATATATGCGTCAACGATACTGGTAGAAAGAATCAAGGACATACCTCCTGAGTAAACCGACAGCACTGGGAGTTGACTGAAATAGAGCTGGGTTTTGTGACAGATCAAAAAACCGCAAGTTGGGTAGCTTGACCATTACAGGTAAGATCTTGCAAAGCGCTGAAGGTGTCAAGTTACAGCCAGCCATGCCCAGGCCCCACAAAGTTGTGTCATTGTTGATTGCTGTGGCCAGAGCTTCAGTGTGTTGGCTCAGGTCATTGCCACCCAAATCTAAACCCTCGCAATGACCTTCGCTGAGGAACCTGACGACGTGTTTCATGCCATCTGCATCGATCTCGTTGTGCGACAAACCAAGTCGTTTTACACCACACTGTATTAGACCATCGACGACCGAACCGAGTTGCTCCATGGTCAAGCCCGCCTGGCCAAGGTTTACCAACTCGAGCGTTGATCCTCCCAGACGCTCGCCCAGAGCCTTGGAAAAGATGTTCGATATACTTCGAGGTACTTGAACTCCATTGTTGGGTGATCCATTCGGTGGGGTTTGGGGCTGACGCGGGAACTGGATCTGGGAGAGGTCAAGAAATTTGAGTGACCGGCATAGATAGATGAAAAGCGAAAGATACTTCCATCCGTCGGGGCCAATCTTATTGTTTTTCAAGACTAGACGCTCCACCACCCCTCCTTGCTCTTCTTCTTCGTCATGTTTGTGTTTCCGTCGTCTGATGGCAGGTCGCCTGGCTGCGAGGAGGCCAGCTAAAATAACTCGCAGGCCCTCGTCACCCAGGCCACTGTTTTCTAACAGTACCTCCCTGACGGGAACGATTGCTAGATAGTCGCCCAAGGTGACTAGATCAGGCAGTTGCAACCAGTAATCAGTGAGGTCAAGCTTGTTGACTGTACCAGTCGAGGCTGTATAATTGTTTGTATCAGTGAGTTGCTCGGTGATCTTCTTGAGAATCGGTGTTTCGCGTAGCTGACAGCATCTGCGGTATACTCGAACCGGGTTTGTTGTAGGTGCTGTCTGAGGCTTGGCAGCCTGAGGAACATTAGGAGCCTTTGTGATATTGGGAGGCGTTCCTGTCGTGTCCGAATCATCGCTACTATCGTAATGAATTTCCATAGGGATAGATCCGTTTGCCTCCGCAAGTTTTCGTTTCTTCTCCTTTCTGGCCTTGCGCTCTTCCTCACTCTTCTTCTTTTTATCCTTCTTCTTAGAATTTTCTTCCTTCTTCTCTGGAAGGGGAGTCGCGCTGCCGTTTGCCGTGTCTTCAGTCTGCTGGGGAGCCTCGGTCCCTTCCTTTGGGGGTTCCTGAGGCAGCGTCTCCCCCGTCTTCTTTGCTTCTCCGTTGGTTTCTTTCTGTTCTTCGACTGCCTTTGCGTTCTTGAGAGCCTCCCCCTCGCCCTTCTCGGCCAACTTCTTTTTCTGTGTCTTGTCGGTTGTTTTAGGCAATTGCGAGTCGCCTTCGGCGTATCTGGGTTGTGGCGCAATCTCAACATCTACACAGAACGCAACTCTTCTTAATTTCGCACAAGAGAGCTCTTGTATAGGACATCTTTCGCGATTCTGGTCAACATTCAAAACTACTCTGTCGACAAGTCCATGGCCCAGCTTTCCGCTTTGTGTGAGGGCGCCACCGTTGGAAGACGAGAGCCGGCGGAACATGCCCAAGAAGCCGGGCTGACCACTCTTGGGTGGGGCAGGTATATAAGGGCCGTCGCCCTCGGGCTTCGCGGCATGCGGCAGAACAGCGTTTTTCGTATGTGTCAGTTTTGGTGGGAGGGGATCTTGCGATGGTGTTGGCGACGATTCTGGAATAGGAGCTGGCGAAGGAGGACGGGGGGCTGGCGGTGTTCCAGAGGAAGAGAACTTGGCGGATATGTTGGAGAACCATGAATTGCGACGATGAGGTGAAGTACCAGGAGGGGTTTGTTTGTCTATAGAATTCGAGCGCGATATCCGTTTAGGAGCAGTAGAACCGTTTGGTGTCGTGGCCTGGCCGTTGTGTGAGGTATTTGAGTCTGCAGAAGCATTGTCTGTAGGGGCCGAAGCCGGTGACTTCGGTCTCGAGTTTGCGCCTGGAATTTGTCGTGGAAGAGCTGCTGAGGGAGTTTTGGTGGGAGGCGAATTTCTGGTTAATTTATCTGTATACCGTATTAGCTCTGGACCTTGTTCTGCCGCATCAAAACAATCGACGCGACAGGCATCTCATGGTGAAGCGATTAAGCGTGAGTGGCGATTAAGGAACATGCCTTTGGAAGCACCATGGGTCATCCAGCTGACATCAACGCCATGAACCTGCTCCATACTGGGCGGGGAGCCGCAACGGCAGGTAGAGACTCGAACAATATAATAGTGGTAACGATATTGGTATTGTATACAGATTAAACAGTGTTGCAGTCGGTCAGAGGAGAAGAAGAAGGAGGGGAAGAGTAAAGAAAGAGGAGAGAAACAGCCAGAAAGATAATGATTAGTGAGGTGGTGTTGGGATGTGGATGACTAGCGAATCCTGGAGACGAGCTTGGTGGGCTGGATGAGGTATAGTCGGCAATAAGATAGAGAGCTAGACAAGGTTAAGGTACCTGATAGTCGAATATGCGTAATACCGAGAACGGATTATAAAGTACAGGTACTTGAAGTGGGCTTGATCTGGACTATGTACGAGCGGTCTCGGCCTGATATGGAACAATGACGATGGGAGATGAGAGGGTATGAGGTGCAGCAGTGAAGATATGGAATTGAGAGGATAGAATGGATTGCTGAGTTAGTGGATGGAGACAATCATGACATATTTACTGCCTACTATCCAATAGCGGGGTAGAGGTTTGTCACGAGCTGTTGAGTAAAGGCACAGTCGACCACATCAGAAATCCTCCTCACCAACAAGGAAGATATTAGGGATTTCAACTATTTGGAGCCAAATTTGATTGATTAGGAGGCGAGAGTATCCGACCAACTGGAAGGCAAGGCAAGGCAGGACTTCTAATTACTGTGCTATGCTGCTGACCAAGAACTAAAAGGCCAAACCTTGCCTGCTGATCAAGGATGACAGCCCTGACAAATAAGTCACTGTCGAATTCAGGGTCCGACAGAGATCTTGGGCATTACACATACTATGAGGTCCAGTGATATAGTTCAAACAAGATTTCATCTTCCAAGACGAATCTCAGGTCCGATTCGCAATACAATAGTGAGACGAAGCAAGTTTGTATATGTCTGTAATATCTACTGAACGGATAAAAGAGGCTTTCAGATCTGAGGGGAAGAAACAGCCGCCCGTTCGGATACGTCCCATCTCATGTACCTGTACTTGATCATGTACCGAACCGACTGGAGCTTGTCTAGCACCCCCGGTTTTGTCGGGGCCCGCCCGCCCTGGGACCCGGGCACGGAACTTGAACCATCAAAATGAACGTCAGTGCAGACACGGGACATAGTGTTAAAACAGAATACGCAAATATGCGCAAGCGAGAATGAGCATGGTCTTGATATCCGAATTGAGGGATTCCCCTATTCTCTTTGCTCCGTGGCATTGAAAGTCCATGGAGGTTGATACATGTCACGTCAGTATTAGCAGTGAACAGGTTCAATATGAATCGCATAAAGTATGTAGACTAGGGATCAACAATGGTCGGTGCAACCTCCAATGATGCAAATCCCCTCGGCTCAATCCACGATGAGCAAAGCACAAACAAACGACGTTACGTCACAGCCCTCTTACAAACTGACAGGTGAGTTACTCGAGTGCGAAATGATGCGCTTTGCTCCCGAGAAAAGGAGTCTAAAACTACTTACCAAAGTCATTCACTACAAATCTAAAAAGAGGGCCTTGAATGATATAATTCTTGGCAAACGATGTCATCGCACAATAAGTATTTTTAGGGGACAGCAAGCACAAGCACAAGCACAGAGATCCATCGATGCCGAGATTGGCCCCTGTTCTGCGCCGAGACATGCAATAAGAAACCCTTATTATTATTATTAACCAACGTGGGTCTTTTTTTGCCCCATCAGTCTTCGATAAAGCAGGCCTCAGGGTGTCAGGAAAATTGGCCGCTAAGAGCCATAAGAGACGAAATAAGTAGGTCAGTTTATGCTACTTAGGTCAGACCTTTTAGGCTGTTTATTTTTGTATCCTAAATCTCAGAGGCCAGCTTTTCTGGAACCCAGTAGGCAGGGTCCATCTCGTAGGATGTATCCGATCTTCATTTTACTCGATTGCATCATTCGCTCGCGCTCAAATACCCACCGGGTCCATCCGACTCAGAGAACAGCTAGCAGTTGGACGGTTCGATAAACGTTAAATCGGGTCCCCTCTCGCTTTTTGCGCGCGCCACCTGACTTTGTCCGAAATCATCACCAGCCGCATCATAATAAACTGACTAGGTCCTCGGCCGTGGGTTCGATACAATGTCCGGTGAGGTGAGGCGAGGCGAGCGACACTGCAGTGCTAAAATTCTGTGTTCCGCGGAATCAACTGGCTACGGATTTTCTCGAAATACACATCAGTCCGCTGTTTTTTTCTTTCCATCTTGACTCCATCAGGGTCCTGCTTACTCCATTATATCACATCCACAGTATCACCATGTTCCGGAGAAAGGAATGTCTGATATCCGAACTACCGGATTTTCACGTCCGATCACGGTGAATAGTCAAAACGGTTCCTGCGATCAAGTTTCTTCAACACTAGGTAGGTAGTAGATGCCAGTAGCTGGAATTCCCTGTAGTTACATGGTAGGATCAATGGATAACTCGGAAGAAACCCACTGCGCTATTGTATGCAGACTTACCGCCATACAAGCCTAACAGAAATTGACTTTCAAACGTTTCGACGATTCCAAGGCACGTTCTTAGT
This sequence comes from Fusarium nodosum, assembly GCA_014898975.1. Lineage (NCBI taxonomy): Eukaryota > Fungi > Ascomycota > Sordariomycetes > Hypocreales > Nectriaceae > Fusarium > Fusarium nodosum. The sequence goes on from JAAVUE010000046.1 coordinate 93,649, forward strand.
CTATCACCAACACAACTTGCTACTGGCGTTAGGACAGTTATCCCAGCACTTGTCAACAAATCACGGAAACCCCTTAGACAGTAATTGTAGTGTTGTTGTATTGCTTGTCTAAACCACAACGTTTGAAGCGACAGTACAGTTCTCGAAAACCTACCCTATACAAAATGTCAAGCCAAAATTTCAGCCCCAAGGGTCGAAATTTGTCAAGTGCTACGCTAGGCCGTAATAGGCAAAGCCAACTTCTTCACGCACACATACACAAATGGCAAGAAACATTGGAGTAATGAGATGCCCGTTTCACCAGAACTATGGAATTTGGCTGGAAGGTATCTTTTTGGTAATTCATTCATATGATCCTTTTTATGGACCTTGCCTTTCCTCGAAACTCCAAACCCAATGCAAAGGTTAACAATCCTCAAATGCCCGTGACCCAATGAGATAAAGCAACTTTTTAATCCTGCTGCATGATCTCCTGGATGCGCTCCTGGATGCGCTGCTCCTTCTCCTCCTTTGTGAGCTTCTTGCTCTTGTACTTCTTGGAGATCTCCTTCCACTCCTCCTTGGTCTTCTTGGGAGCGTCGCTCTCGACCTTCTTGAAGGGGTCTTCACGGATGGCGGCGTGGGCCTCGGTGTAAAGGTCCTCAAGGCCCTCAGCCTCAACGTCGTCGTCGACGTACTTCTGGAACTGACTACGGAAACGCTCCTCATCGTCATCGGCGAGGGTCTCCATGTACTCAGCGACGTGACCACCGAAGATGTAGTTTCGGAGGGTGTCGGCGTCGAGCTCCTTGGTCTCCATGTCGTAACCAGGGAATCGCTTCTCGGAGTGGGGGACGAGGATACCACCATCAGAGGCACCCTTCATGGCACCGAAGACACGGGCACCGGTGGAGGTTCGCTTCAGACCAACATCAAGGAAGACCTTGAAGGGGCGGCGCTCACCATCGTCGGTCTCAGCGGCCTCGGTGAGCTTGTACTCACCATCGGCCTCCTCAACACCGGTGAAGTCCTCGTCGAGGCCGAGCTTCTTGAGAGCACGGCGGGCGACGAGAAGACCAGTAGCGTAAGCAGCGGCCCAGTTGGTGAGACCGTGCTCGATACCGTAAGCCTTGAGCTCGTGAGCGTAGGCAGAGACGAAGACCTTGTCGCCAGAGATCTCAGAGGTGACGATCTGGCAGATGATGTCCTTGTTGGTGAAGCGGACGACCAGGCGGTACTTGGGGGCGTTGTACTTGTTCTTGGCCTGAGTGATAAGGCGCTTTCGGGCGTAGTAATCGGTCTTGCCCTGCTGGCGGCGCTTGTACTTAGTCTGGTAGCGACTGGGAAATTGTTAGCATTCCTCCTCGAGATAGCCAGAGCGGGAAACAGTCGAAACTCACCTGTAGTACGCGCTGTTCTTGACCAACTTGTGGAAAGGCTGTCAAAAATCCCCGAGTCAGCAATTTGCGCTTCAGATTTGCTCTTCTTCCGAAGCATCTTGCGGTGACTCTTCCAAGAGCAATTGGCATTTCTGCCGTAGAATGGAAAACATCAAGGAAGCTCCCTTGTAAGGAAACTCCCCTGCGATAGGCCTCAACTTACCATCTTGACGGTATTGGCTCAACGACGACTTGGGTGTTGAAGTTTACGAGTTGATGCGAGAGGAATAATCCGTAAAAGTCTGGCTTTGGTGGGGGATTCATATAGCCCTAATCGCCTAAAAGGGCTTAGACTGTCTTTTGGCTGCTTGAGTGCCTGGACCTGGGTTGGGGACGAGGGACAGCATCACATCACGTGATTGCGCTTTATCTTATATCCCAAGAGTTCAGTCAAATGGGGGATCTAGTGGGTGGCAGAAAAAATGGCCTCTAAGCTTTAGGCTACAAAAATAAATAAACTAAGCCTACAGCCTAACTGGCATAAACTGGCCTGTTAGTTCTGTCATCTACGCCTTGAGTGGCCATTTCTTCTGATACCCTGCGGGGGATCTACCGAGGCTCGTCGGATGTCCCAGGCCTCGGTGGAGTCGTCTTGGATGTATGTTTCGAGGACATCTTGAGAGTGGTAGAATGGTTTAGCTTATACAATATTTAGACTGAATCTATAATCCGATTACTTGCTTGCTTGATTCATACTCTTAACCCGAATAAGATCATCATGTCTGAGCGCAAGCCAAAGGTTCTTTTGTTTGATATTGGTGGTGTTTGTGTAAGTGATTCAAGAGACTTGCGCCAACTTCAGCTCGTGCCTCTCGATTTTGACTTTTCTTACTTGTTGATGTTGCACATCGATTGAAACCTGCCATATCGCCATCACTAACATCTCTAGGTTGTGTCACCTTTCCAAGCCATCCTAGATTATGAGTTGAGTCTGGGTATCCCTCCAGGATGGGTCAACTACTCGATATCTCGAACCGCCCCTAATGGCTTCTGGCATCGATTGGAGAAGGGTGAAATACCCATGGATGAATCTTTCTTCAGAGGGTTCAGTCAAGATCTTCATGACCCCACTAGATGGGAAGCCTTCTACAAAAGAGAGCAGAGCAAGGACCCCAACCTTCCAAAGGAAACACCACCGGTCCCCATTATCGATGCAGAATGGCTGTTCAATGAGATGATGACTGTATCCAACAGTCCGGACCCCTGGATGTACCCGGCACTGAAGAAGCTTAAGGAGAACGGCCAATTCATCCTAGCAGCTTTAAGCAACACTGTTATCTTCCCACCTGGTCACAAGCTTCACCTTGATCATTTCTTCGACGAACCTGTACGACAAATATTTGATGTTTTTGTTTCCTCAGCTCATGTGGGAATCCGCAAACCTGATCCGGCTATGTATCAGCTTGCCCTTGCTAGAGTGGACGGGTTCGCCAAGACCAACGCACAGTCACCTCGTGGCAAGGATCGAGATTGGAATACTGGCGTTAAGACAGATGAAGTTGCTTTTCTTGATGATATTGGAGAGAATCTGAAGGAAGCTCGCAAACAGGGATTGAGAACGATCAAAGTTAACCTTGGGAGAGCGTTTGAGGCCGTTGATGAGCTTGAGCGAGTTACTGGACTGAAGCTCGCTGGTGATCACCCAAGGATACCTGTCGAGGCCAAAATTAAGAAAGTCAAGGCCAAGATGTAAACCATATGCCAGGATCAAGTACACTTGTATTGGGCTGTGATACTACATCAAGACTTTCTGGTGATATAAACGTAGACAGTATCAGAAACCTTAACCTGGCCGTCTACTGCAGCGTTGTTCCATTCTTCTTTGAAATACTCTCTGCCCTTGAATCTTAGTTCGTCCGTGACAATGGATGCAGTAAGAGGCCCGTTGACAACAAAGTCAAACTGCTCATCAGCCTGATCTACACTGACAAACGTTGAGCCGAGGCCCACAATCTTCTCCAATTCTTGGGCTTTCTCGACTATGAATCCCTGGTTATTGAGTATATCGCTGAATGAGTCTTTTGATTTGATCCAGCTTCGGTTCGAGGGGAATGTCATGCCCATCCGTCGAGCTACTTTCTCCAACAAAAGGCCTGCGCGGAGATTATACTCGTGGGTGATGTCGATGGCGATCCTCCCACCAGGCTTGAGGTATTTACGCCAATGCGCAACAACCTTTTCGGGTTCGTCAAAGAGAACAAATGCATTTGAGCAGATGACAAGATCGAATCTGCCCTCTGCTACATGCGGACATCCGGCCAGATCAGTGACGTTGTGCTGAACAAGTTTGATACGGCGAGCCAGGCGCTCATCCTGGTTCAGCTTATTGCGCGCCACAGCAAGCATTGCCTCTGTGATATCGACGCCGACCACAAGCCCATCATCTCCAACTCGATCCGCTGCAATCACAGCTTCTAAGCCAGTCCCGCAGGCAAGATCAAGGACAATATCGCCTTGACGAATGGGAACAAGTTCCATGAAGCGTCTGCTATAGTCAGGATGCCACGAATCTTCATAGTTATTGGCGCGCTCAGTATACATGCGCTGAGCAGCATCGGTTTGACTTTCAGCTGAAGACATCATGACAAGGCGGTTGTGGCAGCACACAATGATATTGAACAATTGGTGTTGAGATGCGATGAAGTTGGCGAGTTGATCAATCCTTAATGAGCGAAATATGACTATTGAACGATATGTTCTGTCACTCGGCTTGTTCAGCTGAGGGCAGTTGATCGGCTGTCTCGTCTTGCTTGATTGGCTCATTCCCCTCATAGTACTTAGGTAGGTAGGTAGTCTAAGTCATCCATGACTGTTGACTCTGAATTGATGACTCTGTGCCATTTCCAAAGACATTGAAGTTTTGAATGAGTTATCTCATGAAGAATACAAGAGCCCTGCTTAATAACTCAGAAAAGGTGATGCCATCAAAGAGTATCCGCTGCTCGCGACAGCCCGCAAACGTGGCTGTGATGATGTGACACCTCCAGCGAACCTGCTGAAGACCAGATAAGTGAACCTGCAAATGATAGCAAATGCCTGTTCTAGGCTGAATCAAGACTAAACAGGAAGCGCTTTCGGGTCTCTCATGATGCAAATGATGCGATCAAGAGGGGCGCAGAGGTTTCGAGACCGGGGTGTACCAACACATCTTGGGATGCCACACTAACACGAGTCCAAAGTCCCATCCCCAGACGAGGCCTGATTCAATACAAACTGACTGTCAATACCCGGATTGGACGGAGCATCACAGAGGCTTCTGCCATGTCTAAATCAACGTCATGTGTAGGAACGCAAAGAAATGGGAAAGACGGTATTCAGCACAGATTCATAAGAGACGGAAGGAACTATCTATATATTCTCGCACTCAACCATCCTCTCGTCTCTACAAATATCACATAGTAGCACCTCCTTCTGCATATACTTCACCCAACTGAAAAATATCCCCTTGAATATTTCCAAGAGCAGGAGCTCTCATGCTCCCCGCCACAGTGCTAGTCTTGTTCCGGAGAAGCGGACTGCTGAGCGGTGGTAACGCGTGTTCTTTCCGACTGTTCCTGGGCCTGTACCGTCTCCCTCATCTTCTCAGGTGACTCGTTTGGCTGGGGGAGTTGCCACGAAGCAGATTGCTGAGTAGGAGGTGTCTGTGGTTGCTCCTGTGGTAGATTTGTGATGTCTGTAAGCGTGCGAATGGCAAGTGGCGTTTGAGGAAACTCCGCTGGCTTGGTATCCGGCTCGGTTGTTTGCTCTGGAGGATGATTCTCTGTTTGCTCGATCCAAGTGTCGACTGCCCATTTTTGCTCTATTTTATCCCAATCACAGTGGTCGGGGAGGAGGTCAGGGTATCCAGCACCACCGCTCATGGCTGCAACGACAGTAAGATGCCATTGGAGGTCGAGCATACGTTTGCAGTTCAATGCATCGTCATTTTCCATCTTGATCTTTGCCACATGCCCTGAAATGAGTGGTATGTGATCATTCTCCCGTGTCACAGAAATAAGGCCGCCATGCATCTCAATGGGCGCAGGACACCGACCATTATCGTGTACCTTCAACTCCTCAACCATGCTCTGAAAATCATTATCCTCACCTTCCAGTGTGACCAGCTTATCAGGCTTGCCCTGGGAACGAAGCATCCAGTTAAACTGGATGGTTATAATGGAGCATAACGGATCCTCCTCATGGGGTGCCAAGTCTAGGCATTTGAGTGCGAAACATGCCCGACTCCACCAACAGTGAAGTTGGTTGTTGAGGTACAACATATTCCAAACTTTATCGCTGCTTCCAGGATCTGACTTGTCCATTAACTAAAAGTTAATTTCGTCCAACTCAACGTTGTTGACGAATGCTGACGCGGCCTCAAAGACACTTCTGGTCATTTCGATACGTTTTTCGTCAGAGTTCCATGTAAATGGAATGATATGGGCTACTTGACCCATACCTGTCTTCGTGAAAATACATCGACGTAAATCTCGAGTTTTACACTTGGTTACCTCTCCCTTTTTTCGAGCCGTCTTGTTGTTGGACTGACTGTATGATGGGTCCTTTTGGTGGTCGTCAGAACCTTCAGTGTCGCCAGAATCATCACCGTCCTCAGAATCCGCTTGGTCTTTCTTGATGACAATCTGAGCAGCACAAATGGAAATTGAGAGATGTACTCTTGACGGAAGAGATTTAGTATCTGGGTTGCTTGTGGCCACGAAAGCCCAAACGGAGGCCGAAGAGTATCCGACGTTTTTGAATTTGTGTTTTGAGTGTATCCAGTGATTTTACTGGGCTCTGGCGTTTGTTTGTTGTTGTTATTGTTGCTGTTGTTTAGATCTGGTTAATATGAGTAAAGGTTTGTATCATCGATTTTTATATAAGGGCTGCACCATCCGAAATTGCCGCCACGTCTGATGGTTTCGCAACAAACCTGCAGAGTCTTAAAGTCATTCAAACATAAGACGTGAAGCATTCAAAGTCTTACTCTCCACTCTGATGGATCCTTCGTGGTTTTCTCAGATTACTCGTTGTCTGTGGCAGACACTCCTTCTTCAGAGCCTTGCACCTTGATCAAGTTAATGTCGTGTCTAGAGAAGGAACCCACCCTTAATTTGAGCGCCGTAGTACCTATCACAAATGTGCGTTCTCTGGTTGTCTGGTCGGAAATGACACTTGGCTTTGACTCTGACGCAAGAAGCGCAAGCTCGTAAGCGACGCGGTGGGCTGGGTTCTCTCCCTGTCATGTCGGCGGCAGCAGAACTTTGATCAGACGTAACGTCGAGACGACAAATTCATATCGATCAAATGAGCACACGGTTTATTGCTTGTTGGATATGTTGTTGGAGTAAACAACTTGAAGTCTCCAACGCGTCAGGTTGATTCTACTAAATTACCCCGACATTAACCCTTGAAAAGCCTGTTGGATGGATCTTGAAATTATTCATCACACTCAAGCAATGTGACAATTCAAAAATCAAGAAACACAGAGGGCTTATTCCGAATAGGAAAAAGAAGTTAGAATGGAACAAGTTCGTTATGTGTTATGTTGACAGACCCAGCACATTAGGTATATATAGGTCTGTGCCGTAGCCTGGATTATATAAACACCATGCCCTCTTCCTTTCCTTTTATTTGCCCTTCGCCTTGGAACGCAGAAGCAAAAAAATCTCCCGTCTTCTGTGAACCATCCCATCCAAGGCACCTGCTCCGAAACGCCGGATGTTGTATGAAATAAGTGGTATCTAATAGTAAAACGCATTCTTGCCAAGCTCGAGATAGCAGTCCGTCTCCAAAACGCCATGCGTAACCATAAAACACTAGGAAACTTTGTCCCTCGACAATAATAACGAAAAGGGCCTACACCAGAAACGTTTCAGTCGTCGTCATCCAGGATCTCAATGACATCCGGTGCTGCTGTCACGGAGGAAGTTCTTGACTTCCCAGCATTGCCGTTGACTGTACTTCTGGGTCGCGGCGCAGGCGTGGAATCATCATCTGTGTCGTCCGCATCCAGCACCGGAGCCCATCTGCCATTGGCGGAAACAGTGATGCTCTTAGTCTGCATATCACCGCTGCCGACTAAAGATTGACGCACTCCTACGAAATACTCATCGATCCAGAGGCTGACAGGACGCGCATCAAGCGAGCATATCGGACATTTCCAAACATCCACCATCGAGGGTTCGCCTCCTTGTTGCTGCGGACCACCTCCCTTCTGTGATGGTTTCGGTGGTCGGGTCTGGAGCCATGTTTCCAAATCAAAACATTCGAGGTGTTTGCATTGGACGCCCCTAACAGGCTCCGTAAACCTTGTCGCGCTGAAAGGGTCAGCTAAAGAAATTGTCAAGGTCTCGTCCTCGATAATGATGTCGTCCGAGTCTGATGGTCGTAAGCGACGCTGTATTTTTGCCATGGTTTTGTCTGCGGAGGAGCGCCGTATGGATTTGATCATGTTACGGACAGCATCATGGCTGATCGTCTCTACTATTTCGATGGCAATAAAATACTTGAAACCTGGTATCGTGTTCTGGCCGACCAGGGGATAACTGATCCTGAGAGAGTTCTCGCCCTCGAGCAAAAAGTCAGTCAATTCCAACGGCTGGTCCTTGTTGAAATGCTGTTTGCGACGCAGTTCTAAACGTTTCTTATTCACTTCAAAGAAGATGTGACTCGGCCAGGATGTCGCCGTTACCACCCAGTCGGATTCGGTAGGGGGTGATTGCGTCTCGGGCAGCATGCACATACGCAGTCGATAGCGGTAGGACCCTTCAGAATAGTAACAAAACGGAAGGCCAGTTCCCTCGATTTTCCTCGCGAGTTGTCGCATATAGTCTTCTGGCACAGTGAAAGATAAACAACGTAGGCCTACAGAAGGCTCCAAGTGTACAGGTTCGTACACAAGCTGTTTGACAAACTGGTAAAACCGACCTTGCCATGAATGCGATGGAACGCGGCGAGGACTGCGCACCTCAACCTGATGAAGACCAACTTGGAGCGAACCATGCCCATACGGACTCGAGGGATATTCCGTCTCGGACATTTGTTGTACCGGCAGCATTTGGCGAGAGTTATTACTTGTGACTGGCACTTGGTATGGTAGGATTGGGGGAGCCGTTATTGGCGCCGCGAAGTTAAGGTTTTGTGATGCAGATGCCCTACGCGGCGGACTCGTTGGTGGATAGACTGGCAGATGCTGCGGAGACTGTACTGGCTGGGTATAGTGAGGGTACGTCATCTGCGCCGGACCTCTGGCTTGTTGAAATCCCGGTGAATGAGGATGTACTGACGGATTATGGGCGTTTGTATTATGAGCGCTGGGAAGCCCTGGAGATGGAAAAGTGGGGGGCGGAAAAGCGAAGGAGTTGGCTCGTCTTTGTGGCAACAAGTTATTTGAAGGCAGAACGGGAGTTCGCACCTGGCCATTTAATTGGAATGCCCGGTTTTGTTGCAGCATCACTGGCGACCCAGCGCTTGACGACCTTGGTAGAGGATGAAGTGGCGCGAGAGGAGACTGATTAGTAGGAGCCGAAAGAGGTGGAACCGCTCGGGTTTCCGTCTGAATATAGAGATGGTTTGGCCGTCGCGCGTCCTGAAGACCTCTGCTACCTTGCGGAAGGGCCTGGTTAATAGGCATCGGACTTGTCGCCCCAGAGCCACCTGCAGAAACTCTAGCAGCCAGGACATCGAAGTTGGGTAAAGAAACAGGCGAAGCCGCTGTGTTTGCGACATGAGATGAAACATTTGTTGCAAGTGGTAACCGGGCTACTGGCTGTTGCCTGTTTTGCTCGATCATGGGAGAATTTTGACCGACAACAGGAGACGATATCGTATCTGGTCATCATCGAGGTCAGTACACCATCAATATGCAAGGAGCTATTTGAATAACATACTGGACGAGACATCGAGCTGCGATGAAAGAACAACTTGTCTGTATCTCACTGCCACCGCGTCTCGTTGAATCTTCAGAGCTTCATGGCGCTCGCCGCGCGCCTCATAGGCGATTTCATCAAGCCGATCCTGTTCAAAGATCTCGTTCAACGCATGTACCGCAGGCCCTTCGAGCATGTTAAGGGTCCTGCGACTCACGGTAAACAGCATAGACTGTAGCCCGTAGGGACGACATTGTAGGATGTGTATCATTTCATATGCAAGCAATGGGTACTTTCGGGTCTTGACACTTTGTAAGAGCGTGTGCCAATTTGTTACCATTCGGATAAGAAAGGCAGATATGTCTCTGGCCGCAGTTGTATTTGGAAATACCCGAGAGAAATCAGCGATAGAAGTAGGGAAATTGGCAAACCACTGAAGATGAGTAGTTGACATGAGCTCGTTTCTCCTCACAACGGTTTGCAACAACTCGAAAGCAAGATCCAGGGTATTGGGGTCCGCTAAGCCGTTGAAGAGAACATGAACAGGCTCTTTGTTCAAGGTCCAAGCGCAAAGTGCCTGGTGAAAGGCAACGTAGAAGAAATCCTCCCTCTGACATGCTTCCTTCAAAATTCTATACCTAGGTTTTTCAACATTGTTGTTGTTGAACAGCCCAGCTTGAGTGGCGTGATCTACGCGACGCTCAATTTCGTTGGACCATTGCCGGCATATTCTTTGATTTGATGTTTCCTCCGGACTCGATCTTTCTTGTACACGAGGGCGCTTGTCCCTGTGCTCGTCATCAACATATGGCCTTGGATGAACTCTCGGGCTTGATCCTGATGACTCAGTTGAACTATACTGTATGTTTCCGGCGCCGAACGACACATTCGGTCTTCTTCGAAGGGGCTGCGCAGCCGTTATCGGGTTGGTAACTGTAGGCAAAGTTGCTATTTCTGCGCCATGGGCTTGTCGAGGAAAAGAGCTCTCGGCTTGCGCAAAGGCGGCGGGTGCATAGTTCAGTTGGTTGGTGTTGGTCGCGACGTGTGTTGAGTCGCCTTGTCTCATGTTACTACTAGAAACTGGCCACCCGGGCCCTACAGTCTCTACGTGAGCGCTTGAATCGGGACTGGTGTCGTCAACTTGATTCGAGCCATTCGGGCTCGGTGCATCGGTCAGCACCGGAGAGGGAAGAACGGTCGGGGCTCTATTTTGCAAAGTTAGTGACGTTGGTGAACGATGCGCAAGGTTGGTGGCAATGTTGCTTCAATCTGGCAACGGAAGGCTACGGGTCGCGCAACCGACAGTCTGTTGCCTGTTTCAAGACAAGTTACGCATCAAAAGAATAAGACGGGTAGAAATATCATTACGCACCTCGTGGTTTCCCTGGCACCTGGTGGTTGTTCTGATGATTGAACAGGTGGAACGTTGTCGCGTTCTATATCATTGTCGTTCTGGGTCGGAGGAGCCGTGTCAGACGCCTTTCTCCTTTTGTTCCGCTTCCGGGAATTACTGGGCGCTACTGGAGCTGTTGGCCTAGGGTTGGTGACTACGGCTGACCCCCCGGTCATCCATGAGCGAGTGTGACCACCAAGAAAGGTATTGAGAGTTGCGTTAGATGAAGCAATCTGAAGAGTATCAGGAGGCTGCACAGTCTTGGAATGGTTCTGTTTTGAGCTTTTTGGCATTTCACAGGTCGATGACGTGTGTTCTGGTATGTGAGTTAGGGATCACGATATATAGGTAATGTCAAATCCTGGGTGCAGACCATCTGGATCATGTGTATCCTACCTAGGAACCATTCTTAACATCGCCGCTTCCTGAAGTCAAGAGCTGCAAGTTTGAGCATAATTCAGCGAAGTAGACAAGCAGTGTAGAGAGGGCGAGTCGCTGTATCACTCAGAACTCATGTAGCTGATCAGTAAGTGAACGAACGAACGGGTTGTGCCAGAGGTGGGTGACGAGAGGCAAGAATCACCGTGCTATACAAGTCGAAGCATACGACGATATGATGGAATGAAGCAGTTTATTTAGACGCAAGATTTGATGAGCCAGAAGATTGAGTTGGTGAATCAACACACGATGTATAGGTTGTGATGCGAGCGGAGAAACTCTGGAACAGTGATTCAGCCAGGTGGGCAAGTAGGAAGGAAGGTAGCCAAAACTCAAAAGTGCAGTTGGCCCTAACTCAAGCGACAAAGAGATCTTCGGCAAGTAAGGGCGTCGCAGCAATGGAACAAAGAAGAAAAGAAAACACGGGCTGGCATCAATCAGCTCAAGGGCTTGCTTGCTTGCTCTGCAGTCAACCGATAACTTGCAAAGTAGATTGGTGGCTTGTATGGATATATCTGATCTGTAGCTGTTGCTGTGCATTTAGATGTCTCAGTTGGCCGGCCCAGGTTAGTTATGCATTTCGTCTACTTATTTCACAGCATATATGTTCTAATGTTGCCCTGATAGACATAGAGCATGTCTTTAGGCATAGGTATGAAGGGCAGAGAAAGAAGGGAACATATTGACACCCACTCAACAGACTGTTGTATCATAGGTATGTTTGCATCCATGTTTGCTTTCCATCACGGACAATCATTGCTGGCACTATACGTACTTTGTTTATTTTAATTTACTACAAGCTTCTGCTCAACATGGTAATGTCTCGGGTCGACTTGGTTTTACAATTGGATATTTACAGGTTCCACGTACTCGTAATCTATAACTGATGGTGGGGGGGGTTTGATGTGATTGCTTTTTGGCTTTTGCGTGGCTTCTGTATTTGTTGATATCAATAACAAGAGCGACCATATCATAATGTTCGAAGAACCGGACAAAGAATCTGCCTGTCATTACTATTCGGCATACCATATCGTATACGATGCGTGTAGAGTACCCAAGTAGTGTATTGTATGCGTGTCACCCCCTGCGTATAATTCAGTTGAGCATACAACTGATACAAGGTAAAGTAGACTGTAGGCCTGGAGAGTAGAGAGATAACCACTAAGAGATATAAGCATGCTACTGGGTTCCAGAAAAGTTGCCCTCTGAGATTTAGGCTGCAAAAATAAACAGCCTAAAGGTCTGGCCTAAGTAGCATAAACTGGCCTACTTATTTCGTATCTTATGCTCCTGGCGGCCAATTTTTCTGATACCATGATGGCATGCACTAATAAGAACTGGACCGGCAAAATATTGCCAAGAAAGAGCCTAATTGCGGAGCAGTGGTAAGATAGGATCGGAGCCTCAATATCCGTATTAATTGTTGACTCTGTACCTACTAACCTATCTCTTTTGCAGGTTGTCATTGTGTGTCTGCAAGTACTTATTAACCCACTAAAGTTGAGCGTTTATTCCATCTTGTCAGACGGTCGTTGCTACCTACTTACCTAGATATCCGTATCAATAAACACTCAGAAACGACAAGTACTAATCTCATATATCCTGCCTGTCTCGTGATCTTTAGCAGTCAGTACTCGTAGATCCCTCAACGCCTTTAAATCAGCATCGTCGGACTCAACACTGACCGAGCAAGGATTGCTTGTCTTGTACGGCATCATCTAGTTAGCCTTGGACTTTGCCTCGCATTATTATAGGCTTCCTACATCATTACCGTCCCAGTTATAGTACTATACTTTGTATCAATCGAATTTCTCATTCCATTAAGCCCACTGCGCTGGCATAACATCCTAAAATAGCATCTGAAAAGGGTTGACTGCACTGTCTGATTTGACTTTCTGTCCAATCCCAGACATCCCTGGACTGGAGGGGCCAATGCACCACTTCTGGAGGAGCATGGTATATAATCAGACCTACAGGTATTAGGTATTAATGTACCAAGCAAGATACTTATTCATTTCATCAGCAAGCCCTACAACTGCAGGACGTGCTTCACACTGCCCACCTGATACTTCTGATCGTTCGGCAACAATACCTAGACAGATCGCATTTTGAAATGCGGATAGCGCATTTGAACATTTTGCTGCTTGCTTCGAGCTAATTAAGAGTACCTACCTACTAAGGTAAGCCAGCATATTGTGTACGACCGTCGATTAAAGCCATAAATGGTCCGGGTCACACCAATCACCAATCGCCATCTTCCACGCTAGGCATTTCACTTCTGTGCTGTCCAGGAACCACGCACTTCTCCCGCCTCCCCAACCGCAACCGCCGCTCCACCCCAGCAAAACATTCGTACCTTAGCGCACCATTTGAACGCACTATCGTAGCGCACCACCACTGCCACGGGTCTCTTCAAGCTCAGTCTGCACTACAGCAGCTTTGTACCCAACTTATACATCATTCCCAGCCCTCTCGCTGTAGAGTAGAGAGTTGAACCAACCGAGCCCAGCTCTGGCAATACGGCTACGGAGTATTGGTTCGGACGACGGTAGCTGGATCTGAAATTGAACCTGAATCCAACAACAAACATTCTGGCCTCTCTCTCGAGTCGACAGATTCCGTTCTTCACTACCCGCTCGGTCCCGCGCCACCGTCAGGTTCCGCAGACTTTACGACTGCCCTTAAACTGCCGCTCCATTCCTCCCTCTACGATCCCAACCGTCAACTATCAACGCAATCGCATCAAATCATCGCCAGCGAATCGCTTCATCACACCATGGCCTCACGAGGCCCTAGCGAAGGGGCATCGAGGCCTGAAGTTGGCGACACCTTGCTCGTAATACGTGAGTCTGCTTTTGACTTGATCGCTCTTTTGTCTGTAGCATTAGCTGATTCTCATGCTCTTTTGCCTGTTGCAGATGATTTTCAGGCCCGAAGCTCCGACGAACTCAGCCTTGCAAAGGGAGATCGAGTTGAACTAATAGAACGAGACGACGAGTTTGGCGACGGATGGTTTCTCGGTCGCCATCTCGCCAACAATAACAATGGTCTCTTTCCTGAAGGTCTGCTCCCCCATATTATATCTGCCCCGTTTCTAGAATCACCATTGACCTTTTTGCAGTTTATACCAGACTGGCCCCTAGAAACGTCCCCACGAGCACTTTCAGCAACTCCAAACCCCAGACCCCTCACCAAGAACAAACTCAAGATCCGACCACCGACACAAAAGACGAACTTGCGCCGCAGCCCCAGACCCGGAGCCCTGTGACACTCCCTCTTAACAGTGTCAAATCCGAGCCCGCCTTGGTAGCAAGCGACCCTCCCGTCCTGCCTGGATTGAGCCAACTGACTACCCAGAACCAAGACAGCCATGTCTTGCACGAAACACTTACTGTCATTGATGAGCACATAACCGATCTGAGATCTCCAGCAAGTAATGGCGGGCTTCGAGCGGCAGCGAACGATTCCGGTAGCGAGTACAGCAGCATTCACCCCGGCCAACGAGCGTCGTACATCCAAGGCGAAGAGACAGACGAAGAAGAAGGGGATTTCCATACACGAGAAGAAGTCGAGACGTGGTCACCTGATGATGTTGCCGAATACCTTTTCACTTCAGGAGTTGAGAAGCACCACTGCGAAGTCTTCCGAGACCAAGAAATCTCTGGTGAGGTCATTCTTGGTATGGATCAAAGTTCGCTGTTCATCAAAGCCTTCGACCTTGGCTCTGTTGGCCGGCGACTGAAGACTTGGCACAAGATCAAGGCCCTCCAGGATGAGGTTAACAATCAGGGATTGGAGACACGCCGGACGACACAAACATACGGGAATGATAGCTCAGATGACATTCGGAGGCCGAGAAGTCGAGCAAATACTCTAACAAACCGGCCTACTTCTATTCAAACGAGACGGATGTCTTTATCGCAGAACACCCCCAAACCATCTCCAACATTCACGGCATCTCATACACAAGACAGCTCTAACCGCGCTAGCCATATCAAGAGGCCATCCGCGGCATCGATCAGGGAATTGAACCATTCACGCCGACATTCTTCATCGACAGACTTTCGCCAAGCTGGTCCAGCGGCAGTACCTGGACCTGCCCCTGTTCCCAAAATCTCAACACCGGGTACCCTCCCTGTAACCGAGGGCGTTCATAAGAAGCAGCCCTCATTTGACCGAAACTGGACCCTCGGCAACGCTTACTCGCAACCCCCGCCACGACCCCTTTCTTCAACAGGCCTTCACGACCTACTTAGCCCACCGGGGGCCGACGCTCAAGATTCTAATGTCGACGCTGATCGAGGCTATTTCTCTGGAACAGAAGTCGACGGAAGAAAGCGGAATTTGCTGCGAAAGCGCGACAGCACTGCCGAGTCCAGAAAATCTAGTTATGCAGACGAGCAGAGGGTACGAAGCGCCACAGCCATGGCACGACAGTCAAGATTTGGAAGCGTGGGATCGATGACAGAGGGGGGCATTTCCTCAGCAGCTCAAAAGTACTACGGTATTCAATCTGGCGCTCATAGGAGAACTGCGTCAGCTGCTTCAGAGTCGACGATGAACGTGCCGGCAGCATCCAACAATGACGTTCCATCACCCACTGTCACCAAACTGGACACCACAGTTGGATCAGCTCGCTCGACAGCGTCCCCCGTCTCCACTCGGCACCAAGGCTTTAACTCAGACTGGCTATCGTCAATGGTGAATAAACCAATCGCATTGGCTGGAAGCAAGGGTATGCGAGCCATATCTGATAACTTGAGCTTTGACCGATCCAAAGCATCAACTCCGACCGATTCATCGAACAAGGACTTCTTGGTGGACTCACCCGCACGGACTGGTTCGACGACACCCTCAGGTGGAGCTAGTTTCGACCTTGAATCTCCTGATACCGCCAAGAGTCCCGGTACACCTGTGAACCAAGTTAGCAAGAAAGCCGGGAAGAAGGGCAAAAAGGAAACGAGCGCCTACACTCGAGGGCTGCTCAAGATTTCTCCCAAGGAGGCAAGCAAAGATGCCGACTACAGTGGCTGGATGAGGAAGAAGAGTTCCAATCTCATGACAACATGGAAGCCTCGTTTCTTTGTTCTCAAGGGTCGAAGATTGGCGTACTACTATTCAGAAGACGATGAGCAGGAAAAAGGACTTATTGATATTTCATTCCACCGGGTCCTGCCTGCTGACAATGAAAAGCTCACAGGCCTCCATGCCACAATCACAAGTCTGGGAGGTCAATCAATGCCTGGAAGCCAAGCTGACGCCGAGGATCTTGAGAAGGGAGACGATTCGATATTCATTTTCAAGCTGGTTCCCCCCCGGGCCGGTCTGTCGAGGGCTGTGAACTTTACAAAGCCAACTGTCCATTACTTTGCTGTCCCGAATTTGAAGCAAGGACGGCTGTGGATGGCTGCTCTCATGAAAGCGACTATTGATCGAGACGATTCTAAGCCCATTACCACAACCTATCAGCAAAAGACGATATCCCTCACCAAGGCCAAGCAGATGCGTTCTCGTCCACCGGCTTTGATGAACCTCGAAGAGGGGGCCGAAGAAGAAACAGGCGCAGGCCGAAAGGAAGCCAATGGTTTGGGAATCTCGTACGATGAAGCCGACAGTGGCGTTTCCGGCGTCGACAAGCTGGCCGGTCAAAAGGTCGAAGAGGCCAAGTCAAGTCTCGACTCTGAGCAAGGGGCCCCGCACGCGTCTTGATAGAACGCATCTCCAACTTCACACAATCCCTTCACTGTTCCAACTGGTCTGGGGCGTTTCCGGTCATTCCCTGACGTTGATTTCCTTTCTCATCTTTTTACCTTCTTCTCCAATAGAAGCTTAATCCTTTTTATTTTGATACCTAGGGCGCAGGAGAAAAACCGGAAATCTTGAAGATATGTTGATGAAATGGGCAGAACGAGGTTCAAAGGGTAGGAGGCGGAGGATACCTTATCAGTTGCTGCGGAGATGATGCATCAACCGTAGCTTTCGAAAGAGACGAACAAGAATGTCATGTTAAAAGAGACAATGATGATGAGGTCAGCTTTTGTTGTTGGGTCTTTTCCCAACCTTGAAGCTTGAGTGACTGGCTGGGATTGGGAAAAGGGCAATTTCTTCATGAAGGGGTACATACTGGCGGCTCAAATCTTCTTTCTTGTGGTGATAATATCGAGAAGGGTTTGTTGCCTTGACGATATAGACCAATTCTAATCGTGCTAAACTTCCTATTGAGCAGAGAATACGTCAGTAGATGACGCACTCAGTGAGGGAGGCGAGACTCGTTAGATAGAACAGTCAAAGTTATACGGGACGATTGCAAAGAATTTTTCATGACAAATATTTAATTGGATAAGACGATCGCTTGCTCTAGAGGTATATGAGACAAGTTGAAGTGGAAAAGGGGATCATGACCCCGACGAGAAACTCCTTATCCCTTTTGACCAAGCCTTTTAACTTGATATGTACCCCTTCATGATAGATAAAAAAAGCCTGCAATGATACTGACTGTGTGTACCTCGGAACGGCAACTTTGATATAACAGCATACCCAGCGCCCCCTAGGTCGTATCCGTCGTTAGACCCTCCAGAACGCCTTGTAAAGCATTGTACCCTTAATCTAATCGTCCCCTGGCTTTTAACCGTGCCGCTGAAATTGACCATCACTTCCACCAAAAGACGGATAGAGCAACCTGGTAAGCAACTACGACCAAAGATGCAAAATCGACGCAAAATCAAACCCCCACCTACACCTTTTGATTCATCCCCGTCAGGAGTTGCCGTATGGACTTCATGAGATGCTGCTCAATGCCTTCAAAGTTTCCGACAGCTTCACCTTCTCCAGGCGGCGGAACAATGCTAGCGTCGGCTATGCCCAGTACCCGGTCAATGGCAGATAACGTGACAGCTTCCGCTTTGGCCTCACCAAGCTTAGGGCTGAGAGCTTTGACTGAGACATCCTTGAAGCCATTGAGGGATGCGAGGACTTTGGAGTCGAGAAAGAGTGGTGTCTCGGTAGCCGCTGGCGAAGCAGCAGAAGAAGCTGGACCAGGCGTGGGACTCTTGGACTTGAGAAGGAAACCGTCGATGAGCTGACGAATACCCTTCATACAGATCGCCTCCATCTTGTCGTTCTCTGTTGCCTCCTTCTTGAGACCAATACAGCGATTCAGTGCTGACATGACGATTCCTGCAGCCTTGGGGTTTTTGGCTTTCTTGAGGTTTTCAATCAGGCCATTCTTGAGATTGACAACTGCAGTGAGCAGCTTGGGCTCGATAGCGGGTCGCGCTGGAGCGGAAGCTGCAGGTACTGAGGGAGTTCGGTTTACAGGAGTAGTAGCAGGTTGCTGCCGTACCGACGCGTGCCCAGTTCCAGGGACCGTCTTCCCGCCCACTGTTGGCGGGGGTGGCGGAGGAAGATGATGCTGCTGTTGCTGCTGGGCAACGTTTGCACTGGCGGGTGTGACGGCATTGGCATACCCTTCTTCACTCTTGACTACAGGATTTGCTGGAGGCGGCGGTCGTGGCGCATATGGCGAGCTGTATGTACCTTGCTGGGGGACTCCGAGCTGCGGGTGAGCAGGGGCTGGTGGTGGGCCATAACCTTGAGGCAGTTGTGCTAGCGCTGGCGGCTGCGATGCGGCAGTCGTAGCGGCTGGCTGGCCCAGTGCTGGTGCCGGTGGTGATGCAGACGCTCCATATGGTTGCACTGGTCGTCCCGCTGGGCTTTGCTGTGCTGTATATGTTGGCAATTGATAGCCAGGAGGTGCCTGCCCAGCGGTATAGCCGGGAGTACCAGCTGCCAAATGCTGGGTATTGTAGGCGTATGGGTATTGGCCATAGGCTTGAGCTGCTGCACGGTCTGGCGACGAGGCCTTCCTCTTCTTCCCAGCGTCGAGTTCGACACCCGGAACACGAGACCAAAGATTAGTCGTGTCGTCTTTTCTGAACGCGTCATTACCAATGAGGTTATGGCGTACACTACTTTCCCAGCCTTTAGTCTCTGTATGAAAGTGGAACCAAGGATATCTCAGGCAGATCCGCTTGTAAATCTGCTTGAGGGTAAGCCCGTCAGGTCCAGCGGCTGTGAGTGTCTCGTCGATGAGCACGCCGTAGTTCTTGTTTGGTTTCTGGAGCTGCTCTTCGGTATAATCTGCCATATTGAGTTCCAGGGGAGGAGATTTCGGCCGGGCTTTCTTCTCCTTCTTTTCTTTCGCACGCCTCTCTGCATCTGAGCCTTCAGCGCCATCTTCTCTAGGCTTGCGAGGTTTGTACTTGCGTTTCTCTGGCCGCTCTGAGGATCCCTCAGGAAGAGGATGTTTCCTAGGTCGTCCGACCTTACGTTTGATAGGGGGCTCCACTGGAGGTGCCTGTGGTAGAGTCTTCTTGGCCATCTCTTGTTGATGCTTCTTAAGCAACCGCTGCTCTCGTTTCGACATGAATCCGTTCTTAGGTGGCCTACCGGGCCCTCGTTTTCTGGGCATCTGAAGCATTAGATGTTCCTGATTCGGATCAAGCATGCCCTCCTGCTTAAATCCTGACTCTCCTCCTGTCATAGACATGTCCATATCTGCGTCCATATCCATATCCATGTCCATGTCCATGTCCATGTCCGCGTCGGCTTCAGCTTCTGCATCAGCATCACCGTCAGCATCTGCTTCCGCCTCCATTCCTGCCTCCACCTCTCCCCCTGTCTCTGCTTCTGCTTCTGCTTCCGCTTCTGCTTCCGCTTCCACGGTTTCGACGGCCGCTGGCTCCTCAACCTTAGCGTCATCGTCGTCGCTAAAATCAGGCGATTCGGGTGGACTTGCCACGTCGGATAACTCATCACTCGTGTCTTGTATCTCTGCATTACCATGTGCAGATTCGAAATCAAAGCTCATTTCCTTGCCGCCCTGTGCATGCCGTTTCTTGAGAGCTGCCGTGGGCTCTTCTTCTACATATTCCTCAGCTCCCGTTCGTCCCCGCTCGACGCCATTTATATGAAATCGAAAGTCGATATCTTTAATTTGCAATCGATCGCCACTTCGCAACACAACCTTGTCGCTTTTGTAGTGCACATCTTCGCAAAAGAACCCGTTTTTATGCAGAGGTATGGCTTCAAACACGCCCAGTTCTTGATTGTACGCGATCTTGAGATGCTCTCTGGAAATCGCCTTGGTTTTGGATGCAATATTGGGGCCTGGCGAATGGATACCGATGAAGGGAACATGGTATGGTGATGGGCGCAAGGAGGTCAAATCTACCGCGGCAGCACCAGGCGTGTGGGAAACATATTGTCGATTAGAAATCATGTTCTCCTGCGCTTGTGCTGCCGCTTCATCATGATCATGTTGCGAAGACCCTTGTGTGCTGGTCTTGCGTCGCTTTGTCGGCCGAGAGTTTTCTCCAGTATCTGATTCAGGACCCAACATTCCTCCTTCTTCACTGACATAGGACTTGCTAAACTTGTTCCGATCGGGCTGGATTGGCGAGGGTGGCGGGATACCCAGATGGGCATTTTCCTCGGCACGGCGGCGGTATTCTTCGAGGCGCTTCTCGTCACGGCGGGCTTGTTCCAGTGCGCGCTGATCGCGCCCAATAACAATAGCGTACGTGGTCATCTGAAAAAGACTGTCGGCAAATTCTACACGCGCAAAAGATTCAAGAGCCTTGTCGGTGTCTGGTTGGCGTGTTGAATTAGGTTGTACAAGGTTTTGAAAAGAGTCATCTAGCGTATTGGGCAAGGTAACCTGGGCTGGTGTGACCGTTGGAGGGGGTGACATGGCTGAGGGGCCTCCCGACATTCTCGCCAAGGCCATTATCATATAGGCATGCTGGTTCATGGTGGGCATTGTGGTCGAGGGATATGGAGTAGAAGGCGCAAAAGGCTCTCCCAGATTGTCAGCCGGCATCTGCAATTGCAAAGGGGTGGATTGTTGAGCCTGATCAGCGCTCAGCGGCGCAACCGTGTCGCTTGCAGTAGGAGCGTCAGGCATCATATGGTCACTGGATTCAGCTTTCACTAGAGTTGAAGCCTCATTATTCGAAGGCGCTTCAGATTGCCGATGCTCTACTGACATCTTAATATCAGCCTCGAGCGAAGGACCGCCCGGGACGGTGTGAGACGGCGATGGAGTTGATGGTGGAGGTTGAGAGGCTGAAGCTTTCGTCGGAGAAACTGAAGAAGCCAAATCTGCACGTGGATCTGAAGACTCTGGCAAGGTTGCGGTCGAAGTTGCCGCCTGCGACGAGTTGGGTGGCATTGAAGTAGCTGCTGTTGCTGTTTCTGGCGCTGCAGCGACAGCAGCAGTACCAGCGGTCGTGATTGTACTTGTAGAGGCAGGTGCAATAGCTGATGTTGATATTGGCACGGATGAATCAGCAGGTGGAACCGCAGCCGATGATGAAGAAGGAGCATCAGTAGCATCAGCAGCATTTAGGTTTGAGACTGAGTTTGACTCAGGAACTGGAACTGAAATTGAACCCGTAGGTGAAGAAGGCGCTGGGACCGGGGCCGAGACTGAGGCCGGGATAGGGTCAGTAACTTTTTGATCGCGCTTATCGTCGTTATCTACTGGCGATTTTGGCATCGCGTTTGGTGTCTGTGTCGCCGTCGCCGTCGCCGTCGCTGTCGCTGTTGACGCAGCTGTCAATATCGATGTCGCAGTCGCACTCGATGGCGTCGCAGCTGGAGGAGATGCTGCTGCCTTTGCTGTGGTTGTGGCTGTTGCTTTCCTGTTTGCGACGACTTGGTGCTCCCGGTCGGTTCCCAGGCTATCGGGCAGGCCATTGCGGCCAGCAATGGACGAAGTCATCGCTGTTCGTGCGACCAGCTCCTTCGTCACTCACCCTCACCTCACGAGGGGTTGGCACAAACGACGAGGGGTCTCGGCGGAGGGCGCGCCAGGGGCCGGGTGTATATTTGAAGGAATGGCCGTTGGCAGTAAAGACGGGGAAAATAAAAGGTTCAAGACGGACGAGGCTTTCGCCTGGGTCCTCAAAGCCGCGATGTCTGAGAGGGTCAGAGGGGAAGGCTGCGCGCCTTGATTGGTCAACTGCTCCGAGTCTCCTCTCTCTTCGTGCTAAATTGGCCGGCGATGGTTCGCGCCGCTAGTACTCTTTGAGTAATAAGAAAGGATCGATCAACCGTAACAGACAGAAATGGTTGATTTTGCTTAATGAAATCGCTTGCCCAGTATCAAAAGTTGACGGTCAGTCTTGGTTGGAAATAACCTCTCGGATAGCGTAGGTGTACGTACAATCATACCTACTAGGTACCTACCAAACTCTGATCCATGGAAAACACTGAGATAACTAAGCCGTGGTACAGACTTTCAGAAGTGGTACAAGGTAGGGTAGCCCGTGAGCTCCAAGTCGCGTTTTCCCCGCGCGTTGTCAGTCATTTGTTTATTTATCTCGTGGTTCGGGAACCAAGCCTGCTGTGCAGTACATTTATTCAACGCCTCAAACATGGAGTGGTGCAATCAAACGACTAAAGAATACATGCTCAGCCTTAAATGTTGTCGAATTAACCTGACACTGGGATCCAAACATGCCCCAAGTATTTCACCATGTTTGCAAAATAACTCAAAATATGGATATTACAAGAGCAAAAAACTATCCATCTCCAGCCCCGCTAAATACTTCTGCCTACCTTTATAAGTGAGTCACAACTTCGGTGAAGAACAGACAAAGCTCAGGAATTTTGATGGGGTATGATGCAGCCCTATAACTGATCATATGAGCTCTATTAGCGTATCGGGTATCATTGCAAACTTCGTGCTTTTCTTTAGGTAGCTATTTCATGATACTAGACCCACCAGATGTAATGTTTTGCGAGTACAATAGAACAAACACCAAAACCAACATTGCGGACAAGTTTTAAGCATGCTCTGTGTAATGGATGCATTTCCATATGCGATACCACATGCACGCAGACCGCACCCTAAATTGAAAAGCAGTGCAAGCAAAGGCAAAGCGTCGCGAACAATGCAAATGCTCGTAATTCAAAGCACACCGGAAGGATGTTGAATATCTAACGAAGCAGGGCCTCACGCTCGACCGGAGAAACACGATATGAGTACCTCTCTGCCAGTCGTTCCGAGAGGCGATACGCTCCATGGCAAAGCATACCCGCAAAGAATCCTACAGCATCGTTTCTGAAAGCAAGAATACCAGCAGTTGTCATGAGCATAACCGTCCACCTCTCCAAACGCTCATCTTCCGAAAGATCACGTTGGCGACGAGGTCCCTGCCTAGAAGCTGTATGCCACAAGTCGGAAGCCCCTTGATTGAGACTGTTCCCCACCTTGGCAAGTTCCAGACCAGCTGCTATAACCATGATACCAAGAAGACTCTTTGGGTAGTGCTTTAGGAGGTCCACGAGGGTCTTGCCAAAGAAAAGACCCAAAGCTAGCTTAAACATGCCCAGCATGATGATGCTGGAGCCGCTACGTGCCCCGAAGCGGTATTGAGCAGCCAAGCCTCCAGCGCCATGGCACACGGGCATGCCTCCAAACCAGGTACTGGTCAGGTTCATCATGGCCACACTGACCCCGATAGAGGTTACTGACGGACTAGGAAGCTCAGGCAGGAGATCATGAGACAACGCAGTGACAGCTATAATAGAGTTGATTGTTGTCAAAGGTAATTGTCCAATGGCCATCCAAAGAGCAGGCGAGTCGCCGTTGCCAATCCAGTGCGGCATGCTGAAGTGAGGACGCCAAGCATAGAACCACGGAAGACTCTCGTGGGAAACGTTGACTTTGACAAAGGCTAGGATCAGAGCGAGAATGAAAAAGCCCAATGCGTATGGAAAGCGAGGTAGCTTCTGTGTGCCAACGAGGACAAGGAAAGCTACCAAGGCCCATATGCGGTTATCAAGAGCTGGGTGAGCCCAGTGCAGAGGCTGCAGCAGTGATGAACCTGCCCCAAGAATCAACGATAGACCAGCTCCAAGCTGAATGCCCTTTACTACTGGAAGAGGCACAATTCGAACGACCCAACGTAAAAGGCCTGTGGCACTCATGATGAGTACAGCAGCACCAACCCATTGACCAGCAGCCGTAACAACGCCCATAGAAGAGTGATTCTGGATAGCTGCTGATGCAATAGCCTGTATGGAGTGTCTGAATCAGTTCCACTGTATATTGATGATAACATGAGCTCTCACTGACCTTCATCGGCTGAACAGGTAGAGGAATCCCGTAGAATGCACCAGTGAGAATGTTGAATACACCTGTAAAGACAAGGGTGCTCCCAAGATCGATAGATCCTTGTGCCGTAAGAGCGATCATGAGCGGTAGCAACGTGCCCAGATCACCTAGTGATCCGGAAAGTTCAGCCCATGGTGCTGCCTGCAACGTCGCCAAGTTATTTCGGTTGACACGGCGGACATCATTTAGCCATGAGGGCGCCATGGTTTGTGCGCCTGATGGGAAATCTCGCAGGCCTCACTGCTTCGATGCTCAACTGACGCATGTGCGAGTCGGCTGTAATCAAAGGCCTCGACTTGTGGGAATAAGCAGTACGAATCTACAGAGAAACGAAAAGTTGGTAGCAGTCGAAGGAAGGTTGTGAAAGATGGATATTTGATGATAGCGGTGTTTGTGAAGGTGCATTTGGCCCTTTGACGAGAAGAGAAAGTGATAGAAGAATCCCAGTCAGTCAGCACCTACTTGAATAGGTGGGGAGTTGAGATAGACGAGGGAAATAAGGCCGCAGTAAGTGATAGGATTATATGGTTAGAATCATTTGCTCAGTGGTGGCCGGTTTAATCATGTCCCTATCACCATGACTTTGGAAATTCATATGTAAAGTGATAAAGCAAAGTTTTGGACGAGTTGAGAGCCTCTTTAAGGTGCATTGTGGTCAGCTGCTTAGTCTCACATTACAGTCGCCGCTTTTGTTATCCGCAGTTGGACCAATAACTAAGACTTACCGTAGCGGCTGAATGAATTCTTAACTTCGTATAATTACTCATTTGCTTGAAAGCGGAGGATTTGAAGTAATCACACATAAAACATTGCTACTGCTAAATGTTGGGCCGGAGCCAAGAAACAGCAATATCAGAGTTTTGGAAGGTTAACGGTTCTAAAGAGGGACCGTCCATGTATAACGCCCGGGGATCGGATCGTGGGGCACAGACAGACTGTAGCTGCAGACCGGCACCACGGCATGTCAAGGAATTGATCATGGTAATGCCAGCAGAAAAAGAGAGCAGTGCAGTAAGTGTTAGGATTGCGGTCTATTTAACAAAAATCAATATAAACCGCAAAAAACAACATACAACAGCGGGGATTCGCTGGTCGTCACCGACCCAACTACTAATCCGCCCCTTACCAGCTTATCTATAGGAGAGCGGACGGGATCCCGAGTTCTCTGATAGGTATGGCCGTATGTGAAAGATAAACTCGATATTGTTGTATATATTCATTGTCTTGTGAATCTCTTCGGCATATGCTGTTGGTATCAAACAGGCCAATATGTGCTGGATCCTTACCCGGCACCCCAAAGCTGTTCACCATGGCCAAGCATTCTCCAGCTTTAAAAACATTGCAGTAGACACTCAGATAGGCCAAAGTATGAGCTCAGCACTCGTGGTCCATCCAGCTCAGAAGAAACACTACTATATAATTAATTGGGCCTTGTGTACGTTGGACGTAGGGTATCATAGTGCGTTTCAACACCAAAGGATGTTGTCGATCCTCCACAAAGAGAGTAGACCGCCTCCAGAGGATAGCCTGATAGCTTCATAGCCTGCCCCAAGTATCCTTGATCGTGGAGCCGTGTTTCAATGGACGAATGTTCATTGGCGATAGCTTATGCGACTAATTTTCTCATAGGTAACCTAGCATAGTTCGTGCTCTTGGTAACTGTAGACTTTGCCTTGGCAATCAATAAACTTGGCTGTTGTAAACATGAGAGACGAAATTAGTAAGTCCGTTTAGACCAATTTGAATCAGTCTCTCAGATCACTGGTTTTTACACCCAGAGCTCAGATGTCAACATTTTCGTTACCCGCCAATCTGCAAGTCTCATTATTGTGCCGTTAGGAATATCATGGTGTTATGATGTATGTACTTCTTCAGGAGCCGGTAGCCAAGCTTGCCAAGTACAGATCCAACTGCATGCCAGGTCACATGTTGCTGCTGCTTAAACGCGAGAGGTTGGTAACATCCATGGGGGGTTTTCGGTTAGAGATATAAACTTCAAGTGACTGTTGCTAGGCAAGACTGCACTTAATCACAAGCGCAGTCCTTTTTGACGAGGCTTTTCTTAGAGCCTTGCTAGTTAGAGCTTGGACAGTATGTGATCACCGATGACCTCATAGTAGCCAGCGGCTGTAGCGTCGGTAGCTTAACCCCCGGCGATAGCGAGCTGTTCCGGCGACAGGTCTGCAACCAGGTAAAGCGAGAAACCTTGTAAACTATCCGTACATGGCCGTTTAATCCCTCGTCTTCCGGTACTTCCAGGCGAGATTTTCAGCGGGAATGGCTTGGGGTGTGAGCTTCTGAGTCAAGCTATTGTTCAGCAGGGTATCGAAGTACATACGAAGGACGGACAATGATAGAGAGCTCTGTTTATAAGGGAGGATATAATGAAGCCCTGTAGATGAATTGATGCATACAGACGTTTTCAGTAACCAGCGATGAGATATCTATCGACTCTCCACTCCACGTACCAACCTGGATAACATCTCCCTTATGAGAACTTATCCGAAAACCGTTCCCGGTGTTTGCAAATATTGAGGTACTATGGTAGACAGTCGGCGACAGCCTGTGCGAAGCACCGGAGACAAAGGATGCAGGCTTCTTCCCGGCATTGAACTGGGTCGATAAGGCTTGATTCTGCTTAATCCTTGTCATGTCACGTCAAGCCTGCACAGTGCCATGCGCAACTGTGGAGATCGGGGAAAACATGTGGAGTCAGGCTGCTGAGGATTTTCCTTTCGGATGGAACCTACCAACGAATGGGAATAAGAGGTTGACGAGAGTCGCATGTATAGTAATTGCTGCAAAATGGGCGGCTTTCCCGAGGCTGCTATCCGTTCACCAGGTTTGATGTTGTCTCATAATACGAGAGCTACATATTATTCAAGTCGATGGGCAAGGCATTACTTTTGATCGAGCTTGATGATAACTGAAGTCAATGGGCATTCTGATATAGGTAGGTAAGCAAACGGTCATGCACCTGCACCTAAGCTTTTGCGGCAGCTATTTGATTGGCGTTTCAAGGGCTGCCGAGACACCAATGTTGATCCAGGCCAGGTTGATCCAGAGACTCATCTCCCATCACGAATGTGCAGTAAATTTTTTTTTTTTTTTAAAAAAAAAGAGAACAAACTCACGATAGAAATAACAAACACAAAAGAGAGGAGGAACTGAGGACCAACTGTCCAGGAACAAAACTATACGATAATGGAGACGTCCTCATTTCGGAGGTCTTGAGCAATCTCTCTCGTGCGTTTTGATTTGTGTCCGTCATCCTACCAACGAGAGAGTATCCGTTATAGCAACTCCGTCATAGCCGGACCCAATAATAGTACGGAGCTGTGAACCCAGAGCAGAGGGAGGGAAATTCGCGCAGCTCATCTTGTCAGTCGCGAGGGCGAGCCTCTGCTGGGTGCTGAGAAGTGAAGCCGCATGTACCGTACGGATATACCATCACACTGTAAATCTCTGTATCATGAGCTTTGTTGCTGCACACATTTTGCTGTTGGCGGTACTCTCGTGGGCAGTGGAACCACTGATGGAAGTGGCATAGAGCTTCGGCGCCCCTCCACATGGATAATCTCACCGCACCATTCTTCAGTTGCCGTGTTCCGAGTAACTGAGCGCATTGATCAAGTAGACCTAGGCAGGAGCTCTTTTTTTGCTTCGTACCATTTTTCCACGGCATAATGTCGTCCGGGCGATTGTAACAGTAAGTATCTTTCGTGTATCTCCGCTCATGCCTTGCACTGGGACTAGCGCTCATGTACAAGCGGCCCGTTCGTGGAGCGTGGAATTAACCAAGTATGTAAACAGAATCAGATGGTATGGGTCTTGAGTCTTGGTAATTTGGTGACATTGAAGTTACCTTGGGGTTCAAATATCACGATATCTGTTGGATCCATTCCAAAATGCGTATTCATTTTCGGTGAGCGATTAGCTATTGTGAGACGAGTTAGTGGTTCAGAAGTATCTTTACAGTTGAACGAACAGAATCTTGATATGGTGCTGCCTGTGACATCCCTCATTTCCAGGCATGTCAAACCAGATGGAAGTTGCTGATCCGAATCTTCCCCTACAGTAGCTGCCTGCACTATCACGGAGACCCCCCCTTCCTCACACCAGCGACGCTTTCCTTTCTTATTAGTTGTCTTACCTGTTTTTGTTAACACCACGTTCATCTTTTATCAACCCCAATCTACAGTTTCCCAAGACCTCAAAGATTCCTTTTCCTAAGGACCTCTCAGACAAGTACATAACAGCCAAATTCCTATCAGCCAATCAATCCCTGTCAGCAGTGACAATCACTGTGTTTTTGTTTTGTTTCTGTGAGTTCCACTTTGTATCCCAGGCCCTGCCAAGTCTTTTCCTCCCTCGGTCCACGGACTGGAACATCATCATCGCTCTGGAAATCGGAAATCCACATCGTCCGGGGCATTCGGGCATCTTTGTTTTTGGCTGTACAGTGCACGACAAAACAACGCAGGATAGGCCTGACCTAGCGCCCAGTTATCCAGCCTCTCTGTCACACCATACACAGAGACATGGACACTCGCTTTCTCTTTCATCAGTCTCATGCGTGCCCATGCTCACACCCCCATA
Organism: Fusarium nodosum; assembly: GCA_014898975.1. Lineage (NCBI taxonomy): Eukaryota > Fungi > Ascomycota > Sordariomycetes > Hypocreales > Nectriaceae > Fusarium > Fusarium nodosum. Next base: position 122,530 of record JAAVUE010000046.1, read on the forward strand.
AGACCCAAGCAACCACTAAAAGAGACCCCGGCTTGCTCGCCCTGGCCTCTTCTTAGCTGCTGTTACCGAGCTTGGGACCCATTTTACGCAGAGAATCCTAGGCCTCGTTTGGTTCAAGACTGTTTGTCATCAGGTCGTGACGATGTTTTCCCCACTTTTCGTAACTCTTGGGTGATTCTTGGTGTCGGATAGCTGATCAACAAAACTACAGCAAAGCCCGCCTTCGCGACCATTTTCACTTGCTGTTTCTCCATCACCCTTCAAAGCTCGCAAAGGTAAGCAGTCCTCTTGCTGTTACGCTGCTCTCGTCACTCGTTTCGTTCGCCTCGACGTCCGTTGTTTGTCGCCATGATCACAACAATTCTACACCCATGACCGTCGTCTCTCTGATCAGCTCTGGTCACGCATGCTGTCGCAATCCTGGTACAAGTGCCGGCCCCATCGCTCGGCAGACCCTCGTCCAGACCAGACTTTTTTGGGACAAATCTGTTTTGTCAATTCGTCTCGACACGACTCAATTGAGCAACAAGACGGTCATTACTGTGGATTTGTTGCGACATCAGCGCTCAATGGACACGAACGAGAACTTTTCACAACCTCAAACTTTCATGTCGCAAAGCGAGAATTGTTCAATCTTGTTCTAACATACCATTTAGTAATCTCCCCGTTCCCAACACAATGGCCGCTATCAAGTCTCTCATGACCCGCGACTCGGTCGCCCACCTCGCCAAGCGCCAGAACTGGGCGGCTAGGGAGCCCGGTGTTATCGTCGTCTTCTGCATCGTCGGTGTTGGTATGTCAATCTTTTGCCTTGAGAGTCCCTTGTGACGCATGCTAACATTGTCAACAGTCGGCTTTGGTCTTCTCGGCCTCTTCCTTTACAAGAAGGCTGCTGCCCGCAAGGCTAACAAGGCCTCCGCCGTTTAAGCCTAATGTTCGGAGAAGACCGAGGTTAGGGGAGAATGGAGGGTGACCTGAGGCATAGTCATGAGCGTCTTTTGGACTACTCGCCTCAGGTAGACGCGGTGTTACGTCAAGGTGCCTCCTGCGACACTTCGGGTGACCGACAGCGACCCCGTATTCTAGTCAACATCGGCTACGTCCCTCATCAATTCCTCGCTTGCCAGTTGCCAGTCAAATCCCCAACGACTAGCAGTTTGGCTTGCATTTTATCGTACATACCTACATACCACCGGATCTCGTGGGACAAATGTGCTGGAGGACGGGTTCTCGTCGAGTGTTCGCGGCTAGGTGGCTGTGTTCTATATTCTAATGCTACTGATACCTACCTGTTTGAAGCAAACACTAATGATTCTTTACATGACTCTTTATGGCGCTCGAATCGCATAAGTGACTGGAGCAACTCTGTATAAAACTGTGACTTTTCTTCCCATCTAATTTTTATGTACCATTACATATCTAATTTGATGCTAGTGATACAATGATTACACACTATACGCAGCAGGCGCATGTTAAAACCCTTCCTTGGCTAACATGTCTGCTATGTCAAGGTAAAAGGCGATGGCGTTGAAATTCTTCTTGATCCCCATCCACTCCCGAACCGTCCACCCTACGCGATTCGACCAGTTGATAAGATCCAAGTGGCTCACGCCGAGCAGCGTGCCTTTATATGTACCCCAGGAACTGCTCTCCACGCTCACAAGCCCATCGTTGGGTCCCTCCGCTTGCGTCATGACGGCGTGTGGGTGCCGGAATGGACTCAGCAGTGCCGGTCGCTCCACTGCTGCTCCGTAGGAAAAGTACCGTACGTCAGGCTGGTCCGACGTACTCGGGTTGAACTCCTCCGCCATGTACCGTCTCGTCAGCTGCGAAAAGGCCGCTGTGCCCAGACCCGCTCTCTCAAGGGTCTTGTATAGCTGGGGTAAGTAATGATGTACCGGTGAGGCCTCCTCGTCAAGAAGGTAGTCCGCAAAGGCGCTGCCTCGGTGCGGGGTGGCAACCGTAACGAGTGCTGCGACGCGAACGGGGAGAGGCTCAAGACGTGAAAGCATGTATCGGGCATCAAGACCGCCCATGCTGTGCGCGACGATGGTGACGGCCTCTGGAGCTGGAGCATGCGCTTCGAGGGCGGAGCGGAGGGCGGCGGCGCGATCGGCAATGGAAGACGATGGAGGAACGGTGGGAGTTATAACGGTGGCGCCCTGCACAGTGAGGGCATCGCGAATACCATGCCAGTACTCTATGGATGGGAAGTAGGGAGATAGGCTTAGTTCTGAGAAGCCAAACAGGCCATGTGCGAGGACGATGGGATATTTTGGGGTATCTGTTGCGTGGCTGTCAATGAGGTATTCCTATGGAAGAACCGGAATTTGGAGAATCTACCATATTTCTCTCGTATTAGAGCATAGTCGTCTGATATCGCCCTACCCACGGCTTTTATCCTCGGATCATAATCACGGCCAACGCAGCGACTATAAGTAAAGCTCCGACATTGAGTTATAAACGGCTGCTTGCGATACGAATATTTGGCCAGAGTTGGAGCAGGCGCTTTGCGCCATATTGTAGATCTATTCATGAATTTTCGGATCGCATGGGTGGAAGACACGATGGAATGTTGTGGTGACATGGAGTTGAAGGGTCGCAATGTGAGAAATATGAGCGTTGATCAGGTGACGTCACCGTTTGGTGTTGTGCGATTTTATGGCGGTTTGAGATACTGCTTAGGTCATGAGAAGCGATAGGACACTTCTATCGACATTGATAATTATCCTAAATATGGGAGAGGTACTTATGATTTACTTGTGAGATAATATAAAGTCTAGAACCAAGAGGAATGAATTAATGGTCTGTCGAATTGTGATAAATAAATGTCTATGTGGTCATCACTCAAACAGAACGAAGGTTGCATTGATTGGGGCGAAATGTTTTCTGTTACTAGGTTGTAAGTAGATACGGTTGATTGATTCGAGAGGAAGTGCAATCACCAAGTCATCATATTTAAGATCATGACATTCTTTGAGAGTAGGGGTTCCTACTATATCTTGTTATTGCCAAAGTGGTCGTCTTCTTAGCTAAACATACTCATTATGCAGACTTCTATCAGTACACAGAAAATCAGTTCATAATTCATACAGTCCAAGTATTAACGATTCTATGAATATACCCATTCAGTCTAGACCTTTTGCCCAGAGCGTATGCTTACGAACCCATAGGCGCATCGAAGTCTGGGTCTACGATGGGGTTTGCGCCAACTGTCGAATTATATCCTTTTCGCACGATTTGTAAGTAATCTATTACCCCGATCTCCATCACAATTATATGTATTCCAATCAGAAAGAAACAAGCGTATCAAGTGGGTATGGTCGAATAGGGTATCTAACTGCAAACGTCGCTCCCTTCCCGCTCATATAACTGACTGCCTATTAAACCCTTCGTTGTCATAATCGTCGGCGCGTAAAATGTTCCTCTGTCACAAAAAGCGATTTGCACAATTTAGTTCTTCTCAGGAGGCAACTGGCTGGGCGCATTCTCGTTGGTAACGCCACTGTACGCTGGTCGGGATTGCATCCCATCAAAGGGGCCAGCCAAGTTCTCGGCAACGGCCTCGTCGTAACTGGGCGGAGCATCGTCGTACGGAGGTGCTTCCTGACCTGGGGCCAATTGCGGTGGGTAAAGAGGATCGTGAGCTGGTTGAGCGGGAGCTTGGTTGAACGCCTGAGCAGGTCGTTGTTGTTGCTGCTGTGGAGGTGATGCATGGACAGAATTTTGCCTGGGCGGCAGGCGAGGAGGAGTGCTGTTCGTAAAGGTTGCGCGCCCAGGCCGTGTTGACCTTGCAGTCTCAACAAGCTCGGCCGGAGGAGTGATACCAGAGTAGACCTCTATTTGCGCAAAGTGCAAAGGCAGAATGATGACTGGTGGGCTTTTGGTGGTCAGCCCCTTCTTGGGCTGACCCCACGCCAGACCAAGCTTGATTTCGAGCTCGTATTTCCTTGAAAGATTACATGTGGCGAACGACGGCGCCACGGTATTGGGTAGAGGTATGCTCTTCCACACATGATCCGGAATCACCAACTCCTTTCCAACTTCGTCGTCAGGGCCTGTGGTCAATGGGATATTGATAGTGGGGTTCGAAACAACCACCCATCGGTTGATCTTCTGGTTGTGAAGCTCAAGTGCGCGGACATCGGTGCGCCCAATGAGTTCCATCTGAAACGAAACCAAGTATACTTGTTCTGGATTGTTGTTAAGCTTCTTGGCGATAAGTCGCAGGGGAATTGGCTTATTGCAAGTCAAGATGCTGGGATGAGGTAGGCGAGCTGATATCTCAATTGCAGGTGCCGGAGCAATATCTGAAGAAGGATCCGGGTTTGAGGCAGATTTGGAATCAGAACTGCTTCCAAAGTTGAAGAGAGAGGAGCGTTTCTTTTCTGGCTGGGGGGATTGAGGTCGGAATGTAAAAGGACGACGGGCAAAAGCTTCCTGAGTTGTCGGCTTTGGCCTGGGAGGCTCAATGGGCAAGAACTTCAACCCTATCTGGTATCGCCAGTTTTCCTTGAGCAATCCTGGCCGTTGTATTGTAACTTTGATATAGTAGCGAATTTCTGCCTCTCCGGGATAACCTGTTAACGAGGGGGGTAACGTGCGAGTAACATGACGAAGGTAGAGTTGCTTGCTACCGTCCATGACTCTCACACCACCGATACCAAACATTCCTCCGCCCCCAAAACCCCCAACGTTGGCCATGCCGCCGATTTTGGACATGGCCATTGGATCGCTGCATGCATTGTTGATGGGTAGTTTGAACTTGAAAGGGAACTCGTGCTCGCCGGCCTGCAGTGGATACGCGCCATATGGATTTGAGGAGCTGGCATAGTAGTCGTCTGGGAAGACCTGTTGTAGCTTGTATAGGATCTTGTGGTTCTCTGTTGCCATGCTGCCAGGAGGCCGTTGGGGGCCAGTTTGAATCCTGCCCATGGTCTGGGGATCAAAGGCATTGGGAGCTTGTAAGGCGGTTCCGGATTCTCCTTCAAGCTTGACAACAATGCTGCCGATCTGTTCATTGCGATTGATGCCAAGGATGACTCGACCTTGAATAAAATCGAGGTTGGTGTAGAACTCGGGCTGGTTGTCCAGCGCTATTCGGATAGACATGATGGGCAAAGATGAAGTGTTAGTAAAGGTCGATATTCGTTGTGCGACACGGCCGTTATATCTTGGGCTTGTCTGGGCCTAATGGTCTAGTGGTGTTATCGTGGTGGATGATGGAAGGTTGGGCCGTTTGGGCGTAAGATGACTCCAAGCCTACTGGATCTCGATATGAGAACCGTTTGTTGAATCAGTAGCTTACGAGTTGACGTATCCTTTCAAAAGGCTCCAACGAGCTGTCAACCTTGCATTGCGTGTATAGAAAACAATTGGAAATATTTCCATTGATTTAAGGTGGCGGATGCGCGGGAATCTAGGTCGGTTGTACGTCACCAAGGCTACTCAGCCTGAGCCAAGCCCTGCGATGGACCAAGGCCTCACCGCACCTGACATGACATGACGGAGGGGTGATTTGTGGCGGCCATCTTTGACTGTGGCGCTTGAGCTCATGTGGCTGTGCGTCGGTGCTCTTAGCGCCGGGAGACCGATCTAGCAGTCGTTTGATAGATCTTGGAATCATTGTTGATCACCGATGAAGTGGTTCTTCAACCTTGTTCCTCTGCTGGTCCATCTGGCAGTCTGGCAAAAGTCCCTCAAGCAGGGGTAGCCGCTGTCGACGAAATCTTCACACGACCACATATCTCGCTGTGCCGCTTTGCGATGGGACTTGTTTGGTGGAGAAGGCTCTGGGATCCCCGGCACGAGTTGGTTAGACACAGAGAAAACATCACATCCAAGCTCCAAGTGCTTCACTATGCAGAAGTTGCATGAAGTTTGTTGGTGACGACCAATTCTATGAGCATCACCTGCTTGTTCAAGCCCTAGAGCCTGTTGTATTCTCCACTGCACCCGTAGGAGAGATCACCAACACAATTATTTCAACAAAAAAACCCATCACATATCAGTGGCTTTGATGTGGATGCGAACCTTATTACACCAATACGTGCCGGCAAATGGCTCTGTCAGGGGAGCAGAGACGGGCGATCGACAACACCCAAAATGTCCCCCGAGGTGTTTCGATGCCCACAATTATTTGGCATCAAATGTGCTGCATCTTGGGCCAACTGCATATTCAGGGTCCCTCTATTCAGTACGATTCTCTCGAGCTGGTCCGAGGTCCACCAGGAATCGGCTGGAGCCAGGGTCTGTCTGCATTGTTCGCGCGGCCGCGCTTCGTATGCAATCCCAGGAGCCCTAAAAATCCGGAATCACTCCGCGGCTCTGCAGATTAATTACTCAACTCTAATCTCGGATCATGCCATGACCCCAAACATTCACGTCCGCCACATATCTCGAGATGCCTGCGGACATCATTCAGTGCAGACAATCAGAGTCAGTGCACAGGTCAACTCTTGATCACGGCTCGCGTTAGAACAGCTCGCGTAATGACATGATGCGGCCCGTTTGCCGCCCAAGATCATGGCAGGCCCCATCTCGCGCTCGTCCACCAACCATGATCAAGGTTGGCCGCTTGGATGGCCTTGCACCGGTCGCCCGCTGCGTCTGTGCCGTGCGGGCTGCCGCCGTTTCCCCGCCTGATCCCTTGGATGATTGGCAAGCTTAGCCCCCATCTTAAGCCAGCACAACGACAAGAGATTGTCTCTTGCAGGCAGAGATTGCCATGATCCTGGATATGCAACCTTGTCAGGCTCCGGATAAGTTACACTTCTGCTTTGCCCTGTCATGTTTTCGAGTTACATACTCAATTACCTGCGGTTGTCCTAGTCATGTCAACCCATCACGCATGTTGTCAAACCAATTTACGAATGCCATCCTTGTCAAACACGACAAGGATGTAATATCCAGTGACCACACACTCTTTATGATTTGCAAAAAAAAAAAAAACACTCTATGAAACATCATGATCCCTGGTCTAGGACTACAAGGGTGCAACGACCAACAGCCACATGTTCTTTCTCTAATGCTTCATGGCCTTCTGCTCAAGTCCCGCACTTCACGTACAGGCTGGGTGCTATGCAAGTTGGTGCCCTCGACTGCCGATCATAACTAAGATGGTTGGTGTCGTTTGCTCGCCGACTGTCATGGTTCGAGCTTACGGTAGTTGTTCGTCCCTGCTATTGGACCAGCCTAGAGATATCGGATAAAGGCTGAATACCCGTCTTACCCGTCAAGACCTTGTCTGGTCTGTCCCTATGTTGCACTGCATTCATGATCCTCCCAACAGCTCTCCCCTCTCTGCAGCGTCTCCAGGGCACAGAGCCTCACATGCAGGGCTCCGCCCAGGCCAGCAGGCAGATGCAAGAATCTGGTCTGCCTATATGTAGGGGGCTAAGCTATCTCGTCTTATTCTCCGAGTCTTTTACTCCTGACCCCGATGTCAGCCTGTCATGACCATTAGCCAAACTTGTTGGTCGACACTCGACAATGCCAGGCGATTGTGGATCGACCTGTCCGGCCTCTGATGGCTTCTACACTTATAGCCCAAGTGTAGGTGGTAGCGCCGTGTTACTCACCGTCTTTGCTCTGCTTTCTCTTGCTGCACTATACTTCGGAATTCGATCCAAGACCTACCTCTTCTCCATCGTACTCACAACCGGCCTCTTTCTCGAAGTACTGGGATTTATTGGCCGAATTCTGCTTCACTCGAAACGGGATGACCAGGGACACTTCTTTCTCGTTCTACTTGGGACAGTTCTGGGCCCATCGCTAATGAGCCTCGCCATATTCATTGTCCTTCCTCACATCCTTAGCATATATGGAAAGCCAATTTGTCCATTTAGACCGCTGGTGGCTGGTCTAATCTTCTGGGGACTCGCTGCCGTCACTATTATATTCGAGCTTGTCGGCGTTACCTTGACTGCGTACGAGACGAAGAGCTTTAGTGTATGTCACTCCGAGTATGAACACCCATGACCTTCACTTACAGAATCCGACCAGCGTAAGCAGGGAGCAGCAATTGCTGCCACAGGCCTAGCTATACAAGCTTTATCATTGATAGCATGCACCGGGCTGCACTTTTGGTTCACACTCAGCTTAAGTACTCGACGAGGAACTCTCGATGCTCGGCACTCTCAGATTTACTCATCATCGCAATTTAAGAAATTCCTCATGGGTAAAGAGGCCTTACCGTACTGTCGTGTTCTTGACTAACATGGACCTAGCAATGGAGATGGCATCTGCTCTACTGATTGTCTATTCCTTCTACCGGCTTGTCGAGTTTGCGGATGGTGTTTCAGGAGATGTGTTCCAGAATCAAGCTGCCTTTATGGTTATTGGGGGGGTGCTGCCCTTCTTAGCTGCAGCTCTCTTGACTATCATTCATCCCGGGAACGCATTCGCTGAGGCCTGGGACCCAACGTCACCTAAGAGTCTCAAACGCCAAAGCCGACCTGATCCCGTGCAGTCGCCTACTCCCAGCGGCCACCCTGTCCACCACTTATACGATCCCGACATTCGCAAGCAAGTCTCCCCGACCACCCCAAAACACCAACGGAATTCTGGCGGTCCGCCTGAGCTGCCTGAGGGCTCTATGGGGCTCCCTGCACACCCCAAGCCTGCACCAAAACCACCAAGCCCTCGACAACCTAGGGAACCTGGTGCCCCTCGCAAAGGACCGCCACTACCTTTGAATCTTTCAGCTGTCCGAGCGTCAAGAAATAGTTGCCGAGCAGAACAGAGGGGTATAGTACCTAAGGATATGGTACCTGATGAAGAATTGTGGTGATGAGGTTGTCTAAGAATTGGAGCTTTGAGGCGAAGGACTGTGGTTTCTTTACCGGGAGTAGCGTTTGCGGTCACAGGGAGTGCTGCTGGTTGGTCTACTCACTGTCATATATTATACCAAGGGGGGTGTTCGTTCATCTATTGTTGCGGAATGGAAGATAGCAAGTGGTTTATTTGGTACTGATACTGTCTGATATACTACGAGCAAGAGCTGGTTCTATACCGATAGAGGTTTGGGGCTTGAGTCGTTATTAATTGGGCGGTAGTTTCGAATCGTTAAGACATGGCGCGTCTGTAGGCCTTAGTTCTGATTAATGTGAATCTACCAGCTAAGTAAGACCTGTCTTGTTCCATCTAAGCTTCGGGAAACCCCGTTCTACTCCCATGAAGGTTCTCGAACAAACTCGCGCCTAGTCTCGGACCCCATGTTTCCGGTTTCTCTAGGTTCATTTTAATGTCGACTATCACAGCTTTAGTTGCTTGGTTCTTGGGATGGAAGGTCCCTGAAGTTCTTGATTCGTGCCTTTGTCGACAACCTCATGGCACTTATGTCAGTGCATCTGCCACAGAACCTTAAAAGACAAGGTCGCAGCGAATGATGTTCTGGAAACTGCTGCTAAAGTCCGATTTGTCATGCCAAAATCGTCTACTCAATGGGTGGTTGTCATTGAATGGAATGGGAGAGGATCTATGCCATCCAATGCAAGGCACAAAAGCATTCAAGGACGCTAGTTTAGCGTGTCGTCACCAGGAACGGGAAGAATACAGGGACTAGACTAGACTAAAGACTAGGTAGACCGACCGGATATGGCCTTGTCTTAGATCGTGTGTTTTGTCATTCAATGTGACAGATCACCCGTTACTATTCCCAAAGCCGATATGAGTCTCTATGAGGAGACTCAGTACATTGCCTCGACGTAAGTATGTAAACTCGTGCTAATAAGAATCGATTAACATTATTAAATTGATTGTATTGTTAAGCTGTTTGTCACAGATTCCTACCTATTACCTCAACTTTCTGCCCCCAAAGATCTCTGCCATCAGATTGGGAGTCAAACATGTCGGCTTTTAGCACAAAGGATGTTCCCGTGGATGACCAACCGAACATAATCTTCTACGTAGTCTGGTCACATACTAACTCTGGTTTACATGCAAATAGAGTACTGATGTATATCAACCACGCTTAGCCAGGTCCGGCCAGACAAGGCCTCCAGGGCTTCCACCAACGTGCCTGGCTTCAAAGTTAGATCTGCTCTTGGCTGTCACCTGGTTGGAAGTCAATTGCCATAACCTATTATGTTCCTGCTCGTACGTTGAGCAACGTAAGAAAGTCCAGACTCGTCTAAAACCCTACGCCATGGATTGCCGTCTTCTCTAAAGAAAGGGGCAGCCCCCCCCTCAATACGAACGTCTTGCTCCTTACCCTGTTCACTCGCTCCATGTATGAAAGATCCCACGACCCTCTTGTGTCAGAAACACTGTGGCTCTCGAGTCAGATCACCAATGTCTTGCGCATTTGCACGGATCTCGGATATTATCAACCGTAAGCTCGGAAGAGGCCGGTATTCCGAGTACGAAGACGACGAAAAGCCACGGGCTATATCCATCACTACCACCATCACGATCACAACGGATGCGACGGAATAGATAGCGTAGAGAAGGGAGAGAATGGAAAAGAAAGAGGGAATGGTGCTGCTGACAAGGGTAAAGGTCGACCCTAACGACAGCGACGGACATGTCATTTCGGATCTCAACATCGCACTTTTAGTTATCACAAGCGTCTTGGTGATTGTGCGGCTATACATAAGAGGTATAGCCGTTAGGGGTCTTGGATGGGATGATTTATTTGCTATTATTGCTTGGGTGAGTTGAGTTGCTTGAATTCCAACTTGCAACACTGGGAGCTGAACAGCTTGAACTGATGATGGCATGTTTCAGGGTAATGTCACCGCCTTGTCATGCGTAGAAGTCATTCTGGTGACGAAGGGCGTTGGAACTCATATGGACAAGGTGCCAAAAGAGGCATTGACTGAGATGTTTTCAGTATGTGTTCTACCATGGTATTTGTTGACGAACGAATCAAATCACTGACACCCGGCGTCCACAGTTAATGCCTGTTGACAAAATGCTTTTCATATCGTCGGGTTGTTTTGTCAGACTATCGATTGTGTTTTGCCTTCCTCGCATCTACAGAACTCGTAAGAAAGTGTCCTTACATCCCACCTTGATTTACTGACGAGAAACATGAAAAGGGTCTTTTATGACATTCATTTATGGTGTTTCTATGGCCACTATCATAGTCGCCACGACTTCCTTTCTGTTCCTTGTCTTCTCATGCAGTCCTCCAGCGTGAGTTTCCTACATCTGACAGATACGTATCCCCACTGAACATTTGGCAGTGATGTCTTTGATGCTAGAAAGCCAGACAGGCAATGTGTCTCAAACTTTACTTTGGGTCGTATGAGACAGGCACACTCTCTCGCGACCACGATCATCAATATTATCATACTGGGCCTCACGACCAAGGCCTTATCCACGACTCAAAGAACACGCGCCAAGATCATCAAAAGCATGCTCATCCTTGTTCTCGGTATATTCCTTATCGTTTCAACCTTTGTCAGAGTTGCGATGCTATTGACAACTGATTTAAGCACCGATACGTCCGTTCTCCCACCTTTAACAATCCTAGAAGAGATGCTAACATGATTACAGAACCTACAAGATGCTTCGCACACAAGCTTGGTTTCCTGTAGAAGTTCACGTCGGGCTTTGGTGCAGTTGCTTGCTTACTCTAGAGCCACTAGTCGACCCAAGCAGTAACCCTAGGAACTACAGCCATTACAGCATGAGAAAGCTTTCTAAAAGTAGCGCTTGGGACCCACAAGATGATGTGTGGCAACGGGATCTAGTGACGGCGAATCCCAGGGTTTTGATTCAGGGCATACCAAGAGACCCTAAAGGGAAGAGAAAGGCATCAAACGCCGAGTCAGAGGTTGATATTGAGATGTTGGAAAACGAAAGGGGTATCAAATTGACTACTGAGTTTTCTGTACATGTGGAAAGCAGTGATCGTCCCAACAGGGAAGGGTTGGAGGAGAGAGTGGCTCGAACACCAGCATGGAGTGCCTTTTGAGGTGACACAATAAAGCAAATAGTGATTAATACTTTGGAAACTTGGAATCTATCGTGTCTCATCAACTGTTAAAATTGATGAACAACTCATAGCACCATGGCTTTAACAAAGAAAAATAATGACCCCTCGATGAGAGGTAGGTATGGCAGTCGAATCTAGCAATCTTTGTTACAGCAAACAAAGAGGTAGTTAGTGCACCTTGATATCGAGTACACTCACCCTACTTTCCAATAATAAATCTCCAGTAAGAATGAGATTTCTTTGTTCCTTTACTTCCAATAAGAGATAGTATACGACACGGACCAGATCATGCGTTGGTTGTTTGCTTCCGTATAATTGCCGTCTAAGAGTGATAGACAAAGGACTCGATTTGAACTGATTCAGCCTCACAAGGTTCTACCAATTATAGATGTCAACTCGGAAAAGAGGTACTGGCAACATGGGCCGAGGATATCTGAAATGGTGGTTCTATTTATCATTTGTGAAAGAAGTATTGAGAAGACGAGCAAGCAGTCTTAACATCAAGTTCTGTCCTTGAACTTCTGATTCTTTGTTCCTAGTAGCTGACTCGACTTGTGAGAATAACACAACATTCTGAAATACAAAGCCTTCCCATGCCCAACTGTATATCTGTTCAAGAAACTCTTAATATTGTTTGGTTTCCCTAGATTGTGCAAAATTTCCTGCAACACTCGGCATTCAGTACACAGTAACTGGTATCAATCCTTTCTTCCCTTGTAGTTGATCAGTCAGGCCCCAGATCAAGAACTCAGGGAACGAAACATTCTGAACAGCACAGAAGTCACAAGCCATGGAAGACTACAAAGCTAAACGTGAGGCACGTCTTGAGCATGACCAAGAATGGTGGGGGGAAAGGCACGTTGAACCTGAGGAAGGAGACCCAGATCGCCAACACATATACGCTCACAACCCTCCAATATCCGACCAAGAGTTCCGGGAGACAGCTCAGGCGTTCAAAAAATCGATCAAAATCCCAGAGACAGAAGAGTATGATTCCCAAGCAGTCCACTTGCGACCCACCACTCCTCCCATGGAGAGAGCTAAGAGGACCTTGCAAGGTCTGAAAGAGCAGGGCGTGCAAGTCACGCCAGACCTGGTCAAGGAGGTTACCAGCCATTACACAACAAACAGCGGGATTGTCGCTGCCTTGACAGAGTGGTGTGCAGACGACCAATATGTCCCCGTTGAACACGCCAACGAACTGCAGAAACGCAGCGACCGATTGAAACTCGAAATGGCCACGCAGCAACGCGACCTTCAAGATGAGCTGCACCAAACAAAGAAATCTCTCGAAAAGTCTGTCGAGAAAGCCAATGGCAGCCAGCAGGAGATTGAGACTTTAAAAGCCGATCTGGAAGAGTCTGTTAGGGAAGCCAATGATAACCGACAGGAGATTGAGACTTTAAGGACCGATCTGGAAAATGCCCAAAAACAAAATGAAGTTGCAAAAATTTGTATCGAAGGCAGTGAGAAGGAATGCGAAAATGCCAAAAAAGACGTCCAAAACTTTACAGAATTTCACGACAAGGCTTTCCGAACGGTGAAGAAGCACTCAGCAACGTGGATCGCTACCAAGAAGGCCTATGATGAGCTCTCACAGGATGATGAGAAAGCAGTTCCAGCAATTCGAACTCTTATCGACGAAATAACCGAGCACTGGAAGGAACTGGACCATGTGTACGACACAGAGTGGCCACCTATGGCAAAGGATCTGGAGCAAGGGGAAGCTGATGGTATGGGTCTGCTGAGCTTACTTGAGCAGAGAAAGAAGGAATTGAAAGACAGTAAGTGATAACACTTCCCATGCAGGTAAAGAAGCCGTATTGACCCGTTCGACAGAAGAAAACGAGATCGAAAAACTCACCAGAGAGCTCGAGGAAAAGGACCAGGCCGTCGAGAAACTAAAGCTCAAGGTCGACGAGACCTCTTCCCTGTCTTCCTTCGAGGTCTCTGGAAGAGATACCCCAGAGCATCGCCAAGTGTCTTCAAGAACTTCAACGACACCCTCTTCCAATTCGATTCAGGTGGAAGAAGAGATCAAGAGACTCAGACGGGAAAACTCGGAGCTCCAACAAAAGTTGGCAGGCAATGGCGGAGACAAAAGTAATGCCAGCTCTTCAACAGACGCTTCCTTACAAGATGAGAATGAACCCCAAGAAGCCCTTGAAGAGATTAGAAATCTCAAAGCTCAAGTTCAAATGCGGACGGGGAACATCAACCAGATCACCAACATATCCCGTGAAAAGGATACAGAGTTGAAGAAACTCAGACAAGATGGTAATCTTCATCGGCATCGCCTAAAAAGATTCGAGGGTGTCCATTTTAAGACGACCACCAGCTTGGTCGAGGCTATTGGAAAGGATGATACGGCCTCCTACATCGAGCAGAGGTTGGGCCTCAGGGATAGGATTAACTACCTCAACCTGGCTTGCTTCTTCCGTACCCGCAACTACATCTTGTTAGCTATTCGATTGGGATCAAACAGAATGGCCAACGTTCTCTTGAAAGATATTAAAGACTGGGCTGAGTTCTGTCGGCAGGACTTTGAAACGATGGATCCAAGCGTCAATATTCAAGTCGAAACCTCGATTCGTATCCTTCACGCCATGAAGGGGATCGTAACTACCGAAACACAAGAAGGGGTAAAAGAGGCTCAAGAAAGTATCGAAACTGGACTCGAGGTCTTGAAACAATATCCCGATGATATGGCCTCTGGTCAACTTGAAGATATGGCTGAAGGAATGCTGAGACGTACCCAAGACGAAAAAGGTACCGCGATGTACAAAACTTGGCTGCGCTTTAGTCCCCCTGGGAAATTCCGCGTGGAGAAGATACTGAGAAGTCCCTCCAAGAGGAGAATCAGGGACACCTCGGATATGAAGACCGATAAGTTTGCTCTTCCTGCATTTCACAATCCTGATTCCCCTAGCAAGCAAACGGAATAAGCATAAAGTTGGTGGGGATCTGCTGTCAGAGAAGGTATAACAGAATGAAGATCGGAAGAAAAGGCAGGATGAAGGTCAAATTTAACTTATACATAGAATTTCTCGAACCTCGTTCTCTTCTGTCAATTTCTCCCACAAACCTAGTCATTTTAGTATCGTAGTTTTCTTTCATTGCAATAGTATAGTTCGAGTTTTAATGTTAGCTAGGAGGTAAACATGATCTTTGGATTTCATTATTCTAACTAAGGAGCGCTGTAACCACCATCGATAACAAAATTGGCACCAGTGGCATATGTGGAAGCGTCCGATGCCAGGAATAGATATGCACCTTGAAGCTCATGGGGCTCGCCTTCGCGACTATCTTCTTGTCAGTACTGCGGACGACAAAACAGGGACAACAAACTTACCCCACGGGGATCTTATCTTTCCACATGTCTTTGGTCTCCTGATCCACAAAGTTGGAGATCTCAGTGATGATATAGCCAGGAGAGATGGCGTTGGCACGGGCGAACCGAGCCCATTCAACAGCCAGACTCTTGGTGAGATGAATAACACCTGCCTTGGCGGCATTGTAAGCAGCCTGGAGTTGGGGAATGTTCACGATACCTCCACTCATGGAAGCGGTTGCAATGAAACTACCCGATGTGTAGTTGCTCAGAGGTTGGCCGTTGAGATCAGTACCCTCGAGCCTCTGACGACGCCAGTGCTTCGCTGCGGCCTTTGCACAGTAGTAAGTGCCATCCAGGTTGGTCTGAACAACATCGCGATAGTGATCAATAGGGCCATCTACCATAGGACCTTTAGTCCAAGGAATACCGGCATTGGCAACGAAAATATCTAGCCGACCGTTGAGATCTTTAACGGATTGGTCGACGGCCTGCTCAACGGCTTGGGCGTCTCGCATATCAACCTGATACGTCTTGACTGAGAGATTAGTCAGTAAGAAAACCAACTACGACTTGATTCTGGAGGTATAGCTACCAGTAACATTGTACTTGTTAGCAAGCTCTTCAGCACGCTCCTGGGCCTTGTTACTGGTACGATACCAAATGGCAATGTTGGCACCAGTCTCGGCATATGCTTCAGCAATAGAGAATCCAATACCGGCAGCAGCGCCAGTGATGATTGCGGTCTTTCCTGAGAGAGAGAAACGCTTGAGAATAGAACCACCATCGACTAAGCGGTGGTTATCGTGGACGAAGTTACCTCCATTGAGAGGGTGAAGATCAGACATGATGAAAGTTGTTTTGTCGAACTGAGAAAATAACAGCGAGAGAACCCAACATCGAGAAATACAAACAGAGAAGGGCACATCCAAATGAACATGAGCAAAAAATGACTCAATTTATAAGTTTTATACCCAGGATGAACAGATGTCTCGTCAACTTCTCCCCACTAGCTCCGCCCCTGGAGCCCTTCACTCTCAATTGCTTATCTATACATTTGTGTTTATGAATGGCATGATGGTACCGCGGTCCATTGATAGAGGACCATCTTCCATTTTGGGGACTTCCGCTACTATCGACACGACAGCCAGGCCTGCTTGTTCCGCGAGATGATCTGGCATGTCTCCATCGTGAAGTGGCCGGAATTGCCTAAACGAGACAGCAGAAAGAGCAGAGTAGCGGTCGAAGCGTTGAACTGGAGCAATGGGTAACTCAGTATGTAAGTTGTATGGAACAAGAAAGGTTTTGGTGGAGAAACGTGTTCAGCTGTCTGGTGAGCAGCTTGTTAGTCCTATTACATTGAGTCTCTAATTGGTTAAGACCCTTGTCATGGGGATGGATATATGTAGAAACTGGACCACTTCATAAAGTTCAACTGGATACAGCCCGCAGGGGTTCCAAACGTTAGCTCAATACAGATACCCAGTTTACTTTTAATCCCAGGAAAAGATAGTATAAAAAGCTATTAAAATAGAGAAAAATAGATATTATTCTAGGTTAAGTATTAAAGAGTATTAAATAGCCCGTTTTTTTTTTCTTTTAAAAAAGGATCATTATAGCATAAATATGTAATACAATTCTACTGTAGGGGACTATAAGTCTTGCGCTAACATTTGGAACCCCTGCGGGCTGTAACAACTCCTCGGTATTTGAGGTTACCCCGCATCGATTCCCCGAGGGGTAAGGCAAGAACAAGAACAAGAGCTTCTCACGATGCTCTTGTCCAGGAAGGCTCGTCTGTTCAAATATTCACTTTGTAAAAGTGGCAGGAACTATGAGGTCGTGCCTAGAATAGTTAGGTATTCACGAAATACATCGGACCTGATTCAGCCCGTCAAGGAAATTTGCGTATCCAGGGAAGGAGCTTTTCTCTTCGTAGCTGTAAGCTCGTTCGTACCTTCCGCTGGAACTGAGCGGTCGACCCCACCATCACGATACGGCTCTAGGTCAGTTAGTGGGGTGCTCTCCCCCAAACGTAGCTTCCGTTTTTAAGCCAACATATCAAGCAAGCACTTTTCATCTCTCTGTCAATTCCTCCATCGGATCACCGATTATCATAAAACTATCATACTTCGAACCTTCCCATCATGGCTACTCATCGACCCTATGACTCAAAACTTGGAATAGTGACTGGAGGTTCACGAGGTTTGTAGTTCATCACTCCCACTTATCTACCTACCTGTACAACCCCTAGCATTCCATGGCCTTCTAACTGGGTTCAAGGAATTGGTGCAGCAGTTGTTGCAAGGTTGGCTGCCAAAGGATGCAATCTTCTCCTCGTCTATACTTCTGAGTCATCCACGGAACCGACAAGGAAGCTATGTAATGAGCTTTCGTCTTCGCACAATATTCAATGCTCTTCAGTGCAGGCCGACTTGGGCAGTCCTTCGGAGGCTGTGCCCAAGATTATCGACACTGCACGATCATTTCATGCTTCGTATAGCGCGGACAAGCCCTTCCAGGTCGATATTCTGATCAACAATGCTGGAGTCTCTTCTAATCAGCACATGAACGATACCAAGCAAGGGGCTATCGAGGAACTTGAGTTCCACCGCGTCTACAACATCAACGTTTTGGCTCCCCTCCTTTTAACTCAAGCAGTTGCCCCACATCTTCCCACCAACCGCAGCGGACGTATCGTAAACGTTTCAAGTGTTTCTTCGTCTATCGGGTACCAGGGCCAATCGGTCTATGCCGGAAGTAAAGCAGCTTTGGAAGCCATGACACGGACCTGGAGCCGCGAGCTGGCTACTCGTGCTACTGTCAACGCTGTCAACCCCGGACCGGCCTGGGGCGATATGTACGCAGCCGCCGGACAAACTTTCTGGGACATCAACCAGCCTTATGTTGATGCAGCCCCATTGGCTCAGTATGGCGGTGAACCAGAGATCTTAGCCAAAGCAGGATCCGAAGCTGAGCGATTCGATCGGATAGTACGTGAGTCAATGGGTGGGCGAAGGCCAGGGTTTACGTCTGAGATCGCTGGCACAATTGACATGCTATGTTCAGAAGAGAGTGGCTGGACGACTGGTAGTGTCATTTGTGCCAACGGTGGAATGAAAATGTCAATCTCGTAGAGATTCAGTCGTACGATAATAAAGGCCTGGACAGGTAAACGGATCCAAAACTTCACTGCAGTTTCGATATATGAACGTCACGCTTCATCTTGGAGAACAGAGTATGAATATTAGAATTTTCGTCTCATCAGGCAAATAAAGTCTAATATCACTATGAGGCGACTCCTACATATGAAAGAAACAGAACTCGAGCAAATATACATACAGCCAATTCGTTCTAACCGTTAGTCAACTTTTCTATGCTCCTTCGCTGGAGTGAAATGTCAGTCGTTGTGTCACTACAGGGAGCGTGACATCCCTCGCTGCCAAAACAGACAAAACCATATACAGAAATTCTGGCAATTGCAATTTGATAAAACATGTCTGTACGACCTGGTGCTATCGCATCTGGGGTAGAAGCCGACGGTACACAGCAGCTGTGTTACAATACCAAAGCAAAGCATGCTCGGCGTCTTTGGTTGGTTAATAAAGCGACGGGACAAACAAAAGAATAAAGTATACAGAAACAAACCGAGGGAAGAGATAGCACACTCTTTTCTCGGGTCCCTCGAGGCCAACACAGGACTGGAAGAAGTGCGAGCTTCGCATTAACTGCTGTTTGTTCCTCATCGTCTCTGATTCAGATGTTTCGTTGCGATTTGCGTCCGCCTCTGAAAAGCTTTCACCTCAGAAATTGCCATTAAGTCTATCCTTACTTGCATTCGGCTCTAACTGCTACTGAGGTGACACAGCAGTTTAATCACAGAACTCTGGGGCTTGAATCTCGCAAAGGCATGACAACGATACCGCCCAGCAAGTAGATATCCTCAGCTCCAAGTCGCTCGGTTAATTCCAGAAAGCTAAGCTTTACCACGTTGTAGGCTCTGACAGAAGTGCTTTCAAGAGAATGAGAGAATAAACAAGGTTGAAACTTCCAAAACCTCACCCGGCGCCTTCGTGCATACATTCATGCACATGCGGCCACGGTACCTGCATTTCCCCTCGCCTGTTGCAACAGTCTGAGCACGCCCGATTAATTCGATTGTTCAGGGCAATTTGCTTCGTCGAGACAGGAAACAAAACCTGGAAACACGATTATTTACTCTCATATAAGCTCAACCAACCTGGTGCTGGGGATATGGTAGCTCCTGTCACGATCAAAAGACTAGATCGGTAATCAGCAACTTCGCTCACATCAGATATCTTGAGATATGCAAAAGTGTGTTCGTATATTTTATGCTGTTATGAACTAAACTTTCATATCTCACTACAGCCAAGTGACCCTCGGGCAAGGGTTTTGGATGGAAGTACAGTCTCAGCCTCAAACACTTGAGCACCTCATATGCTGACAGAGGACTAGGCTGTGAATGCCTCTTGAAGGTCGACAGTATATTCATCTCTGCGATTGTCTGCAGCGATTCACTTTGGCAAAGTTGTGTCTCTATTCAGGTGCTGTCAACCGATCTCAAGCAGTTTGCTAAGCCATGATTCATGTTAGCTGCCGGTTTCTTCCAACACATGACAACTCACATCACCTTTCACTATCATCACGCATACTTTGTTTCCGAATAAGACGTTTGAATCCTTTTAGCTGTATATATAGTATCCAACTGAATGTCTTCACACGCTTCGCTTACTTGTTCCAGAATACCCGGAGGATATCCACATTTTTGTTCTTGACAACATTTATGAAGTTTTGAGCTTCTACACTCTGCGGCATGAAATCGTCGATCCAGAATCTGGAAACGGGCTTAGACTATTGAAACAAGTAGGTAAAGAGTCCACTGACCTTACTCTCTTTTCAAACATCTACCACACCACCAAATTCGGTCATTATCGTACTACTTCGGAAGTTGTTTCTCTGATACACCGGTACACTCCTTGATATCTTTCTTCACATTCGCCTCTTCTTGTGCCACTTGGTACAGGATCAAGTCAACGGCAATTCTTTCAGCTTGGCATACCCCTCGCTCTCCTCTTTTCCATCGTCGGAAGGCCTTGCCTAGTTAATTTCTGAACTTCTCTCACATTGTAATCCCATCATGGTGAACCGCTCTTCCCATTCAGATCCGGCGTTTCTTGCCAAGCTTGCTCGTCGTCGGCAAATGAATTACGATGCTATGACTTTCTTTGCCGGGGCTATGACCAGCTTTTATCTTACCATTTGCATATTCATCCTCCTTAGGAGAATCTGTGTTGAGTTAGGTGCCTCACGCAAACCAGGCATTGGCACGGCGATATTTAGGTGACACCTTCCTTCATTTTCTCATGGATCTTGAAAGATTAACAAATGGACAGACACATGAGAGCTCCCACTCTTGGAAATATCCCAAGATTACCATCAGGAGGATATACTTTTGTTATTCTCGGGTACCTCATCATCAATGCTGTCGTCACTTTTACATACTTGGACAACAAGAACATGCCGTTCCTTTCCAATGTAGCTTCTCGAACTGGGTGGTGCGTAATCCAATTGCGTGCCTTTATCTTGCGCTAAACTTCGATATAGGATGGCTATTGCCAACTTACTCATTGTCGTCATTCTTTCTCTCAAGAATACACCAATCGTTATTCTAATAGCCTCGTCTTATGAGCGCCTGAACATCCTCCATCGCATTGCAGGTT
Source organism: Fusarium nodosum (assembly GCA_014898975.1). Lineage (NCBI taxonomy): Eukaryota > Fungi > Ascomycota > Sordariomycetes > Hypocreales > Nectriaceae > Fusarium > Fusarium nodosum. The sequence continues at coordinate 143,546 of JAAVUE010000046.1, forward strand.
ATACCACCCTCATATTTGCGATGGTACACGCGAGCACTTACACCGCCGTGTTCGGTTCCCAAAACTTTCTCGAAAGCTTGCTCGTAAAGGAAGAAATATTTGGCATGGTTGCGCTGGGCTCTTTTATCACACTTTCGTTCGCGGGCGCTGTCCTTCGGGCCTGGTGGTACGAGTTATTCTACTACATCCATATCAGCTTCTGGATTCTCGCCATTATAATGACTGGTCTTCATCAGCCAGAGCCCGGCAAGAAGGTTCTGTATATCGTCTACGTTTCTGCTGGGATCTGGACCGTCGGGCGCATTGTTCGCTTTAGCCGCCTGGTCGCCAACGGCGTTAACAACACTGTCACACTCACGCTTCTTCCCAATGGCGGGACTCGTGTAACACTCGCAAAAGCTCCTTTGAGGTCTGCTTCTGGAAAGCACGGCTTCCTTTGGGTTCCAGCCGTGCGCGCCCTCGAGACTCATCCATTCACCATGGTTGCAGTCGATCCCCTAGAATTTGTCGTCGCAGCATATGATGGATTTACCCAAAGGCTACATAGCTATGCGCTTGAAAATCCCGGAATCAAGCTAAAAGCATCAGTTGAAGGTCCTTACGGTACCCTGCCCGATATCAAGGGGTATAACAAGATCATACTCATAGCTGGAGGCAGCGGCGCCAGCTTTACAGTTGGCGCGGCTCTAGATATGCTCAAGAAGCTGGACTGGAATAAAGAGATCTTTATCGAGTTCATATGGGTGATCAGGAACCAAGGTAGGTTTTGCATCAAGAAGTTGGGCGTACAATGATTCTAACATGGCTACAGCATACCTCTCTTGGTTTGCCCAACATTTCGACACCCTACACAGAGATCACCGTGTCTCTACAAAGATCTATGTAACACGCGCTTCAGCAACCGAAAGCGTCCCCCATAGACAACCTTCCACGTCTTCCAATGCGTCTTCTAGCAGCACTTTCATCGATCCTGACCCAGGTAAGGAAGTAATCACTCGAACCAATACCGTTACAGCTACTAGGTCATCACCTGACCTCGAGAAAGATGGTATTTCATCGCCCACATCGATCACGGTCCATCCGTCCTCAGGTGACACTGTTATTCTTTCCGGAAGGCCGGACATTGCTTCCCTGGTTAAGGAAAGTGTAGAAGGTACACCGTCGGACAAACGTGTGCTAGTCATGGGCTGCGGGCCGAAAACACTCATGTCGGCCGTTCAAAATGCTGCAGCTGATGCTATTATGGATAACGGAGCGGGTATCGAGTTGCATCTGGAGAAATTTGGGTGGTGATGGGATTTTTATTTGTTCCTTTACTCTCTCAAAAAGCCCTTATGTCGTTACAACGCTTTTATGGTAACATTTTATGCATATTGTGACGAGGCCGCCCGCGATTCACTTGACGACCAATACATAGGAAAGTAGCGAATAGCTTCAGTAGATATATTCAAAATTTTGTGCCATCGCGCTTCTGTAAAGCATCGACTACTATAACAGGATTTGTTATACAATAGACTATCGAGAAAACTAAAACTATGTAAAAGTATGTACCAATGTCCCTCCGATATAAGGACGTGTTGGGTATATAGCATCCGAAAAACAATTCATTCGTCATTGATCCGACCCAACGCCTCCCTTTTTCGCTGTTTGAGACCAAAGGTCCCGAAACTTATCAAGTATAAAAACAAACAGGGATGAAGTTATAAAAGTCATCAACATTAATTAAAGTGGTGCATCATCGCGACTGTCCTCGCATTGTTGTATCGACGGTTGTGAAGAGCGACGACGAGAGCTGAGAAACTTAGCACCTATAACTCTGGTGCTCTGGGACACTTTTCCCAAGATTCCTGGAGACTTGGCCCTGACCGTACTGTGTCGACGTGCTCGGTCTGCCACTGCCGTCTCCATGGGCGACGGCATCTCTTCGTCAGGCTGCCCGAGAGCATCTCGTACTGCAGGGCAAGGATCTACCATTCGCTTCACGTCGCGTACGGACTGGAGGAAGATTGAGTATGACATGGCAACGGCCTGAAGGACGATAACCACAATGAAAGCCATTTTAACAGTTCCTCCGTGCTTGATGATGCCGTACATGACAAAGGGGAAGAATCCTGGACCCGAGCTACCCATGGTGATAAAGGCAGCAGCACGCTTGGTGCGTCGACCCTGGCCGCGAAGACCAATAGCGAAAATAAGGGGGTATATAGGTCCCTCGAAGAAGTAGAAGAGGACAATCGGGATAACGAGAAGGTTGGGGTTGGGTGGACGGACAACCACAGGAAGAAGAGCGAAGAGGAAACACCCAGTGATGCAGGCGGTGAGTATGGTGCGAGGCCGGGGGAAGCGGGAGCGGTATACAGAGAGATATGTGAGGCCTGCTGCCATGAAACGAGATACTGTAAAGGCGGTATGCGCAATAAGAAGGTAGTCGGGTATAGAGAGACTGATGCCGGGTGGCTTGTCGGGATTGGGAATGTCGCTAGCGCCTTGTGCAGCTTCCTCGCCGGTATTGGGTTGATTGGGAAGTATGGAGATCATGAGGCTGCGAAAATAAATGCTGAAACATTCTTGGGCAGCAACATAGGTGTATTGCGCAAGGACAGCCAAAATCAGGCTCCAGGTGCGTAGCTGCAAACCGTTTCTCTTCTTCTGGGGATCCATGGGAAGATGCGTGGCGGATTGCTCTAGCTCGCGATCGCTGACTTCGGGAAGAGGCATGTAGTAAAAGAAGAGACCGAGGGCAACGCAAAGTAGGGTGATTCCCAAATAAGTCCATTGAACGTTGATGAGTGTCATACTGGTTGCGTTGTTCTGCTCAACGATGCCCTTGAAAAAGACTTTCTGAGCCAGGAGGCCACTGAGGACACTGCCAATGCCTTGAACACCCTGGGCCATGAGTACGCGGGTTTCTCCATACTCGGGAGGCCCGCAGAGTATTAAAAACGCATTTGCGCCGACTTCTAGGATTGAGAGACCAAAACCAACGACAAAGTTGCTGAGCATGAATCCTGCATAAGATTGGGTGACCGCTGAGGGCCAAAAGATGACGGTTCCGATGCCGTAGAAGCAAAGTCCGACGATAAAAGTAACTTTAAAGCCACCAACACTGTCGTGGCCGTTACCCTTGTGCCGTTTCGATCGGTTGTGCTCGTCACGCCGTAGGATCCATTCGCCCACTAGCAGGGGTCCGAAAAAGTAACCACCTCCAAAGTAGACGGACGTCATGCCAAGTGTTTCGGGGGTGGACATGTTGTCAACGGTTGCAATGACGTTGTTCAACGTATTCAGCAGACCATAGGATATGCCCCATAGCAAAAACAAGATGGAGACAATCGTACAATACTTGAAAGACTCCTTCTTATTGCATTTGAGCATACTCTTGGGTTTTGTCATGTTCACAAAGCCAAAGTAGACGCCCTCGACAGTTCCAGTAGAAGATGTCATGGTTGTCGATGTCTGATACGTCCCGTTACTCTGAGCTGCACGCTGCACGGGACGAGTTGGGCTTGGCTCATCGAACGGCGTTGTTAGAAATTCCATAGCGCTCATAGGAGCGTTGGCGTTGAGCGGGGGTTGCGCATTGGGTTGCGCGACGGGTGGTGGCTGCTGGATACTGGCGCGATGGCCCGTCGAAGGCGAATCCGAGTCGTTGGGTCCCTTGGGTGTACTGGCTCTGGTTCCATCGGGGTCGTAGAGCATAGCTGGGAGAAGCTTGAGGACTAGAGGCTTCAGCGTCGGTACGCAAGCGCACATCATTCCGACGTTGACTTCGACGGCGCTCCACATGAGCGATCTTGACGCGTTCCATGCAAAATCAGTTTGTCCACCAAAGCGCGATTGAGGGTCGGAAGTCGTGCTGGTGGGTGCTGTGATGGCTTGTTGCAGGTAGTAAATTCTTACTACATCGACAACCGTAACGAAAATACCAACGGTAAAGGTCAGAACCAGAATCGTCTTTTGTCGAGAAGGTAGGCGCATGCCAGTGAGGACGGGTATAGGGAGAGCGAGAATGGCAAGATCCGTAACGATGTTAACGGGAGAGGAGCAGATAAACTCGGTCAGTAAAGGGATACATTTCGCACTTGGGCGATCGTCGTATTTTACATCCCAGGCGGCTTGGGTCGGGCGGCATTGAAACACATTCATAAGAGTGAGTATAACACCAGCAATATTGACAATGGCCAGGGTCAGCCAAGAAGCAAATCGAAGTACTCTTTGGGTGTGCTTAGCCAATCGCAGGTAGAATATAAGCACAGAGGTCTTGGTGGCCATCAATGCGGGATTGTATAAGATGGAGAAGACATATTCGCAACGACGAAGGGCGGGTAATCGTTGAGGGTCGATATTTTCATCGTGCCGTCCGAGGCCATTGTGAACGCCGAAACAGATGGTGAAGGAGAGGAAGAAGGCGAATAGCCATGCGAGGATCATGACGCGGTCATCCCAGGTAACGTTTCTAACAATGAAAGTGCGTGAGACAATTCGTGCGACGACAAAGACGGTGGCGAGGACAAGAGTGGCCGTCGTGACCGCAAAGACGGCGGGACCACGATCAGGAATGCCTCCATCGTCGGTGGAGGCCGAGTCGGACATGTCGAGGTCGAAGCTTGAAGAGACATGGACTCGTCACTCGTCAGATGGAGAGTGAGGTGTTGGTTGGCTTGAGAAAGTTGGAGCCGTTGCTACCTTGACGAACGTGCCATGTCTTCGGGGGAATTGCGAATTTAGAATTTCGAATACTTTGGTTCGACAAGTTGACGGTCAACGCAGGATGAGGTAATTAGAGAGGAAGATGGTCGAGCCGAGTCCTGGCGGGTATGGTCTGAGCGAGTTTGTTTGTTCTTGTCTCTCGTCAGATGGCGTATTGCGGTGGCGTAGTCCCGTCACTATACGAGAATTGTCGATTTCAAGATACCGAGGTAGTAGGTTGACAGAGCAAGCTTAGGAAAAAAATGAAAACCGAACCAGGAAAGGATGAGGGAGAGGGAGAGATTTAGCGAGGTTCGGTTCCAGGATCAGCGGAACAAAAAATTAAAATCAAGACAAGCAAAAGCCAAGCAAAAGCCTCCCGACCCGTTAGATTCGTCTTTGCCTTGTACAGGCAAAAAGTAAAGTAACAGTAAAACCCGCCCGGATGGTCGTGGTGGTGGGAAAGGAATGCGGCGCAAAAAACGGGGAGAGGTTTTCTCTTAGCGGATTTAGCGGCAGTTTCTCAGCCACCGACCGTGAGTGTCCAGTCAGGCCCATCACTGCAGTTCAGTGCCCCGCCAAGATTCGAGCGGGAGACTAAATAAGAGAACGCCTAATGATTTAGCACCCCCAGTGATGTGGGTGCGATGGGTACTTTACTGTCAAACGGCATTCCTCCGTGGCAGTTCAGTTCCAACGGTGAGAGAGAGAGCTGAGATGAAGATTTAGTAGAGTTTCGACTTTCCAAGTATAATGGTTGGCATTTCTTCCCCAGTCACATGTCCCTTTTAGTTACTGTAGTGTTACATGATCGGTCTGCGCTACCAGGTTACTGGTGATAACCAGTTCATCGGTTGAGGGTCAGGTGACTCAAATTGAGTCAGTCAGGTACCTACTGCTGCAAAGAATCCTAGGGTTATGAGCTTAGGTCTACCTTATTGATTTATGACCTAAACTCGACTAGGAACATGGCTAACAAAGTCCAACAATGATGAGGGGTTGCGTTTGTTATTCACTAATTGGGTCGGGACTGGGAGAAGAAGAAAAACTCTTCAAAGATGATCTTTTGATAACCGACAGGGTCCCATGTACTACCTACTCACTCTACTGACAGTACTGCACCGTTTGGGCAAACAGTTCAGCTCGGCTGAAGATTGGGTTCGGTCGCCCAAAAAGGGGAATGATGAGCTAGAGTCAATTGACGATAGGTACGCACTGGAATTGAGGGGAAAGATGCCACTGACGTGTGGTGAGTGGTTGATCGTCCACCTAAACTACCTACCTACACACGTAGCTTCTTTTATTGGGTGGATTGAATCGTCATCATCACCGTCGTCCCTGTCTCTCTTTGTTTGTTGCAATTTGATCCATGGATAGATGCCATTCTCATTCATTCTTTACATCATAATAACTTCAGTTTCGGTCCTTTTGCTCTCAAGTTTAAACCCTCTTTGTCGAACTCACTAGGTACGTTGCAGCCAATTCATAGACCAGACCATGCAATACAACACACAGTGACAAGAGCTTACTGCCCCCAATGGCAGAGTTACAGCACCTACTAATTGAATAGCCTAACGATCTTGATAATAATCTCGGTGCCTGTTTAGTTTCCCCATATTGATTGCCGCGGCTCCGCTGTCTCCTCATCTTGAGTCACACCATTATCCATCCAAGCCTCCAACCTATTTCTGAGTTGTTGTACTGACAAGTCATCAAATCTAAGCCACATGATCGATACTTGTTATTCCGCGCCGTCGTCCCGCCGCCCCTCAGCCTCTACTACGTTGTATGAGTGGTTTTTTGCATTTCGTCCACCTTGAATTCTCTCAGTTCATAGTTGCTACTGACAGTTTATCCTCATTTAGAACTCGTAAATGTTGACCTCATACGTCATGTCTCACTTCTGGTCTTGACAGGGGTTGTTAAGCTTTCACCAAGCTCTGATCGCCGGTCCGCCCTCGACGGATGTCGCGTGTAAATTGGGAATTGATTTACTGCACGTCAAAATTGCTTTTTCCCCTCAATTATGGGTGGTACTGCTAATAGTCAAGCCAATGCGGCTTTTCACCGCAAAAAGAAAAGACAACGAATGGTCTAAATCACACAGCATCTGCAGCTAATATGCATGTCTGTCACGGCCCTAACCGATAATTCCCGTGTGGCACGGCCTAGACTTGTCTTTTTTACTTTTTCTTCCTTTGCAGGGTTGTTTCAACGCTCATCTCGACAGATATGGTATGTTGTCTGTTGATATTGTTCATCTGTATACGAATAGCCACAATTGATTGAGCATATCTTTCTCGTCTAGTAGAGAAAAATCTACATCAGAAGCACATGATGCTACGTTAGCGGTCAATATTGCAGCTGCCACGTCGATGATCTGCTTAATACACAAACTTTAGGTGCTCGACGGTCTGCGTATGGTCCATAATCCAGACTCCCCGACCTTTGTCTCCATCTCCTGCAGTGGCACGGGGCGCTTGTAACCGAGACAGATGCAGGGTCTTTTCCCCTATAGGTTGTACTGTACCTAACTAGATAAGCTCCAGCCTACCTAGCAATAGGCTGCCTGAATGGATGCTTTGCCAGGAACACTTGCAATTAACGTTGAGTTCTCTTGGGGTGGGATTTCAAGGTCCACGAGACCACAGACTCCCGTCATGCAGTGAACAACTCTGCAGTATACCTAGCTTAATTATGCTATAACATGTATAACTATGCTGCTGTCAAAACTGACACTAATCCTTAACAGCACAATAACAAACATCTAATGGATCTTGATCAAATACCTTTCCTTGCTGACCGCACTTTCAGCCCATGTTCTCAACAAAATCTCAACTATTACGACTTTTTAACAGATTTTTCATATCGGTGTAAGATGTTCTCTTTAGCGCAAGGTGTGGCATCAACCTTTTGATCTCGGCGTTGAATCTACCGAAGTCGAACAAGCCCCGGTTCAGTTGTCGGCGTTGTAATGTAGTTGAGCCTCCGGAGCTTCGGATCTGCACACTCCGGGTTTCTTATCATGATAACCATCACCAACGTCATCGCGATTCATGGCGATAACATGGACCTAACACACGTCATTTCCACGACTTCCTAGACATCCGCAGGCATCTAGACCGTTTTTGTTTTACTCGTTTGACAATGAGATTCGGTTGATTTCTTTTGTGTTAATTATTCCGCTCGTTTTGAGACACGATATCTTAATTAGATCATGGCTTCTGTTGTGCCACCACCCGACCCCGGCTCCGGCAGCGCCACGCCCGGCCCGTCCTCTAATGTCCGTAACGAACCGCCGACTACTACGGAAGAGACCCCTTTGCTCGGCAGGTCTAGCTCCGACTCGTCCCTTAGGTCGCAAACGCAAAAGGATAGCGATTCCCGCCATGTTGAGGATGCTCAATCTAAAGTACAGATCCCGCTCGCTAGAGGAATCGCCATAGGCTTGAGCTTGTGGCTTCTCATCTTCCTGACAGGTACGAGGCCGCTGGTCTCAGATAGTCTCATCTAGTATCTCGTCATCGTCGTACTAACACGTCTCAGCATGCAACATGTCTGGCATGACCTTGATTCAAGGCGCTATCGCTGCTCAATTTGACTCGCATGGCTCATCCGCTATGTGGTTCACTGGCGCCTATCTCATCCCAATGTCCTCTCTAGCACCTGTAACAGGTCGTCTGGCTACCATCTTCCCTCCAAGAACTCTCATTCTCCCTATTGCGGCTCTCATAGCAACAGGAGGTTTAGTCTGTACCGTCTCGGCTTCCTTCGGAGCGTTTGTTGCTGGAAGGGTCATTGCAGGCACAGGTGCTGCTGGTGTCTTGTCCCTTGCTATCATAATCGCAATCGAGTTGGCGAGTGAGAAATCAAGAGGCCTTGTTCTGGGCTTGATAAATGCAGGATTCACTGCCGGTGTTTCCTTTGGGGCCATTGTGTTCGGAGGCCTGATGCCGGTCATCGGATGGGTAAGAAGCAGCTTTGGGTTCTTCGTGAAAACACGAGATGTTAACCAATTTATCTTAGAGACCATTGTTCTGGGGACAGATCCCCTTTGCCATCGTCACAGGCTTGGGAGTGTTCATAAGTATACCTGCCGCTGCGGAACCGCACGACGACAAAACTCCTCTTAGACAGAAACTTGCACAAATAGATTATCTAGGGGCTGCACTCTTGGTAAGCTCTTCGCCCTCAACTTACACGATATAGCACGAATCACTAACTCGCATGTCAAGACTATATCGATCGTCCTCTTCCTCTACGCAATCGCAGATAAGATCCAGATCTTACCTCTTTGTCTTGCGCCTGCCATCCTTTTGCTTTTCCTCGCAGTAGAGATCTATGTAGCCACAGATCCCATCATCCCTATCAAGGTACTCTCATCGCCAGGTATCCTCTTTTCGTGTTTCGCTCAGCTAGGCCTCATGATCGCCCGCTGGAGTGTCCTCTTCTACGCGCCTATTTTCATGCTCGCAGTCCGTGGCTCGTCTCCTGCTGCTGCAGGCTCTATCTTGATACCAACAAACATAGGGTTCGGCCTAGGAGGTATCCTCGTCGGCTTGCTCCACGTTCGTCGCAATGGTGCATTCTGGCTACCATCTATCTCTGCTCTGGTCATCTTTACAATTAGCACGTATACACTGTCGGTCATCAGTACTACCAGCCTTCCTCTGGCTCTATTCATCGTCGTTGTGCTGATCAACGGCCTTGCGACCGGCGGGGGAGTCAACTATACTCTTGCACATATTCTGCATCTAAGTTACGACGATACCCGCTATATTGCAACCAGCCTACTGGGCACGTTCCGAGGTTCCGGGTCGAGCTTTGGCACAGCTGTCGCGGGCGGCATATTCTACCGTTTCCTCGGAGGCAGTCTAGAGGCCGGGTTCCTCCAGCTAGACGGCGGTGAACAGTTGAGCGATGATCGACAACGTTTAGTCTCCAGTCTTGTCAACGCCCCGGGACTGGTCCATGGCGGTGATTTAAGTCGCGCTGAGCAAGAGATAGCGATCGAAGGTTATGCCGGTGCTACCAGAGGCGTCTGGCGGGCCATGGCTGCGCTCGGTGTCATTGTCGTTCTGTTTCAAGCTCTGACAGGCAAGAAGGCGCCCGGTGAGAAGTGGGAGGCTGATCATGTCGATGAAGAATCGGCAAGGGTGGTAGTGACAGAAAACGAAGGTGTCGGCGAAGCTTGAGAGCTGAAGCGCTCAGGGTGTTTGAGGTAACATTTTAAAGTTTGACATGGTGTTTCTAGCGGTTTGAAGAGTGGTCTATTCTAGGCAGCTTGGCTTTGTGTCTTGATCATGGACATGACTCGGCCGTAGACAAAGCATGGGCCTAGCACCATTTTAGAGTTTGCACCAGTAGGTGTCGCAGGCGTAACTGACGATAATTCAAACATTGTTTTCAAACATTGTTTGCTGCATAGCTCTGACCTTTTTATATAATAATAGAATCCGATTTTTTCTCTTCCTGGAAACATTTCGTAAGCGTAGTAAAACAATATGTCCCAGAACTTGGGCCTGCTGCACCGGGCGATCCATCACTACCATGCACTGGTCAGATTCGAGTGTTAGATAGTAGTTATGCGATGAAATATAAGCGTAGCAAAAGTGTTAGGGTTGAATTATGCTATTTGAACTCTTGCATAGGCAAAAACATAACTCAGATACTAACTATGTCTAGGTACGTGAAAAATGCATAGTGTTTTGCATAAACATAGTACAAGAACCCGGCCGATCCAATCACAGAGCCGTGAGAAAGTACTATTCCAGTACAAGCTAGACAGACTACTTGGCCGAGGTAACACTCCCTGTCAAATCTCGCTTTCTGTTCCTTTCTGGGCGAACCCTTGATTCGCGATGCAGCGGGCCGTCAGCCCCAATATGAGCCAATGTCTAAGCTTATTTCATCCCTCACATGGCACTTTTCATATTCACACGTACACTCGCACTAGCATCAGCATGCACAATCAATCATCCTAAGTTCAAGGCCCACACGTAAATCACTCCCAGATCCTGGCAATGCAACACCGTTAGACAGATCTCGCCTGTCCACGCTAGTGAGACAACTTCTCTCGGATTCGTCACCTTCTGTAACACTAACTTGACTTGGACATGGCAGCACGATCTATGTTGGATTCTCCGCTACCACCTGAGATGCTAGCACTGCTACAGCACCATTATCTGTGCCTTCTCGCTGTCCAATTTGGGTCATGATCTTCAATAACAAGCGCTCCAATGCTAACCCTGAATTCTTTCTTCAAAGTTTACCACGCCATCATCATCTTTAACATCAATCGTTTCTAAAAATGTCCAAGAGCACACGACTTTGAGTTTGAGAAGAGGATTCGCGAGCTGAGGTGTTTTGTTTCCATTTTGTTTTGTATTCGTATCCCATCATGTCGGACCTAGTATACAGTGGCTATGCTTTTCCCAAGTGTTTCATCAAGTGCTCATTGTTTTCTCCTGGGGATCCCGCCCTCATGATACAATCCTTTGACTCGCCCATGTTTATGCGCCTGTAAATGCTGAAAATACCCATCCATTGCGCCCCAATACTGGAAAAGGAACCCGCACAATGCTCATCCTTGGGCCATGCTAAATTTAAACCATTTCCCCCGACCTATCCATTCACAAACAACCCTCCCTGCATGTAGAAAAAAAGAAGGGGGGATAAAAGAAGAAGAAGAAAGAGAAGAGAAAAAGTAGCTGAAACATCCTTCACAATCGAAACACAAACGTATTCCCCACCGCTCAGCCCTGTGCTCAGACATTCGTACCAGAGTTTCCAAGGAAGAAATCAATATCACCTCCATGACCGTTTTGAGCTCGGTGCTCATTCTCGGCGAGCTGTTCCAGGAGGGCCAGGAACGGATCCTTCTCTTCCCCTTGGCCCGTTCCAGTGCTTCCATTGTTGCTCCGGGCTCCGGGGCTTCCTGCTACCACTCTGGTCTGCCCAAGGTGCATCTTGCTATGGCTGTCGTCGGCTTGCCAGACAGCAGGACTGCCAAAGGCATTCGTCGGCACTGTTCCAAACATTGCATCGTAGCCCCCATTGGCCTCATTGATCATACCCGGGCCAGAATTGGTAATGCTCGATCCGGAGCCATAGCTATATGGCGGGCTGAAAGGTGCACCGCCGATCTGGTGCATATGGTGAGATGAAACGGCATGTGACGTAGGCGACATGTTGAAGCCCGCGGCGGCGGCGGCAGCAACTGCAGCGTTGTTCGAAGTTGTATCGCTCATGTGTTCATGCATAGTATACATCTCGTGGTTTTCATGGTGACCTGGAAGCGATGTGGGGGTTGCAAGGAGTCCAGGTGATGAATGGGGCATCCCTCCGGGTGCGTATGAAAACGACCGGCGGGCAGTGCCTGGCGTAGGAAGGCCCGTGGCAGAGGGCGCGAGGCTTGAAATCACCTTCACATCAGGCCGCCTGCGGTTGATAGGACCGGGCGGTGCTGTGTTCTTGCGTTTGAGGTTAGGACGCTGTGGCCTATCGACGCTTCGTAGCGCTCCCTCGGCCGCCGGTCCAGCACCCATGTCAACTCCGACGTCTGAAAGACGGAGGTTGGCTGCATCAAACCTGAAAGATGGACCACCAGAGCCCCCTATGTTTGAGTAACGATCAAAGAAGTCTTCGCTGTGGAATCCGGGTGTATATCGCATTGAACTGCGCGCTAGCGCCTTCACCAATTCTCCATGAGCGTGGCTGATGTCCCGTAGTGTTTCGCGTTGATGCTGTACTGTGGCCCAGGCGTATCGAAGCTCGTCAAGGAACTGCATCTCACTGGAGAGGAACTCTGCTGCAGAGCTGAAGACATTGACCTCGCCTTGACTTCCTTGCTGGCTGTAGTGGGCGCCGTGAACATGAACCGTACCTGCTGTACAGACACAGTATCCCACAAATGCAGGCCAGTCAACGATTGCTGACTGCTTCCCAAGTTGGATCAACTCCATAATTGCATTGGCGTGTAGAAAACACATGTTGGTGGCTTCAATCTGCCATGACTGATGCTGTCCCGTTTCGGCCAGCTCTGCTAGATCGATAGGAAGGAATGGTCTGTAGATCAGGCAGTGAATAAGATGGTAAATGAGCTTGCTGAGCAATAGTATGGTCCCATCGGCCTGTCTGAACAGTGTGCCGAGGTTTGAGAATGCGTCTTCGGTTCCAGAAGCCCAAACATCAAGATCTTGGCGAATCTTGGATATGGTAGACAACGTGTGCCATGGGAAGTGGGAGTCGGCTTTGACGCCACCAGCGGCCAAATACCGATTTGTGTTTCCGAGAACGCGTGTGATATCAATGAGCATACCCATGCTTCCTTGAGGCTTCTTGTCGCTGCCTTGGAAATACTGCAGGTTCGATCCAGTCTGGAAGAACTCCCCTTCGACAGGGAGGGAAGCCGAGTTAGGGGACCAGGATGGAAGGCGTAACATGATGGTGTTGTCACTGATTAGGCTCGGTCGCTTGGAGCCAGTTGCTTGGGATCGATCAAGTAGATAACAAGTCCAGAATAACCGGCGTCGCATCTCTCGTTCAACTGGCGTCATGCGCGCCTGACTGTCGGTTTCCTTGTGTATTTCGAGCGCCATGGCCATACCGGTGGCGCTCGCTGGAACTTGTTAGTATACGCCCTTAAACGCTTGAGAATGGTATCAGTTCTTACTCATGAGCATGTAAGCTTTCTTCCCTTTGCCTGTTGCCGTGAAGGCACTAACCAGCAACAAAAGTGCCTGTAATCCATCTATCGAAGGTTCGTCGGTATTTATTTCCCGCCTAGCCCGTGCTGCGAAGTCTTCACTTAGGTTAGCAGCTGCCTGATGCCCACTGGCGTCGGTGGTATGTCTAAGAAGAGTCAGTCTGGGGGTCCGTGCTATTGAGGGGAAACGTACCTCGCCGCCACCGCCGAAATAGCAAAAGATAAGAATCTTGGGAGTTGGTTGAGTTGATGTCTTTGTCGAATCGAAGACTCATCGACGATGTAATATGGTTTGCCATGAAATCTCGCGAAATAAGTGTCAAGAAGAACCTCGGCTTGGGCAGGGGGGGGTGATGGATCCCTAGAGTGAATTAGTTATGCGGCCAACGTAATGACAGACATGAGAAACAAACCGAGCTACTGGAGAAAGTGAGCCAGCATCAACCGAAGAGGCGCGAGGGTCGACTGCCGCACGTTTCGCGACCGACTTTCCAACCTCAATAGCGTGAGAACCAGATTCAGTAGTTTCCACATCTCCAACTTCAGGCAGATTTGGGGTCGCAAGCGACGCATCGTCCTCGCCCTTTTCCCTCAGCTTCGCCTCAAGTCCATCTACCCTTTTCAAAAGTGCCTCCAAAACATCTGTCTTCGGTCCACGTTTCTTAGGCACAGCATCTGTGTCTGAATTAGCATACGTCGATGGACTAATAGACTCAACAGAGCAGTGGGAAGAACGCTATTCGCGACAGGCATCGTTTTGGGGTAATCTTACCATAAACACAGGGACATTGGAAAACCTGGCAAGCCTCGCAAGATGGTCTAAGTCGATTGCACTTGATCTGTTACATCACCAGTTAGAATCAGGACAGTTGAAATCCGATGGTGTGTCTTGCCTTGCGCTTTCGACATGACTTGCAGTTCATGGATTCCCGTGGTTCATTGCTCATGCGTCGAGTAGGAAGTCGTTCAATCCCAACCTGTGGTCTAGAAATAGCCACGGGGTGGACTCCAGTCATATGAGGAACGTTCATTGCGTCGTACATGGAAGTGGTCATGCCTGAGCTGATGAAAACGAGTGTGGTGATCGAGGTAGTGATTTGACGGGCTGCGTGTACAATTTGTTGCGGTTTAGATGAAATTCGCTGTCGTAGATAGAAAAGATTGGAAGAAAGAGACAAAGATGTGTTGAAATGTTGCGTGAAGTCAAACGTCGTTGATCATTCCAAGCACCGTCACGTTCAAGCACTCTTCAGAGCGTGTGCCTGCAGAGCTCAGTTCTTTAGTACAGATTGGTTGCGAGTTATCAACGATATTGAAGATGGTGTAAACAAGGCGGTGTTCTGCCAAAATTCCCAGGGACATAAACAGAGATAAAGACGGAAATGGAAGGAGGAAATCGAGCCTTGAAGTAAGGTGAGTGAATCGCTGTAGCAGATGGGCGCCAGCACGGTAGTATAATAACTTCGGAGACCCAGAATTGAACGACTGACCCGACCCGAACCCCAGTCGCCAGTCTCATTCTGGTCGTTGTCAATGTGGAGGTGGCTAGTGACAGGACCGGGGTGTGGGCATGAATGATGAGATGGTGGTGTCGATGTTGGGATTGAACAAGGTGGGGAAACGGAGGTCAAGATTGGAATCCCCTTGTGGACGCCGTTTTTCAATGCTGGCTCAATCACAGTAGCCCGACAGGCATGGATGGTTCCGGTGAACTTGTAGCCAGGACCAATACAACCCTCTAAAAGGCAGAAAGCACGTTTTTCTACAGCATCGCATCGCACCTAGGCGACAAGCAGACAGTAGTGAAGAGAGCGTAGTCACCCCCAACAGATACAGCAGACTGATCACCCCCAAATAACAGTAACATAAATACCCCCCCAAAGCACCAAACCGGGGAACTGCATGCCCTGACGCCGTTCATCTTCGACATTCTCGCAAGTGTAGCATTGGCCGGAGGTTTCTGTCGATCCTGTCTGCTTTCTCCTGCATCTACTGTTTGATGCTGGACAGGTATGGGATACGCCGACTTGATCGAGCCAAGGCCCCGTGCTCGGCCTCATTCCAAACGTTTGCTCATCGTCCCTCCTTTTTTTCTTCTTTTTCTTTTGTTCTCACGTAGCGGCCTTAGAGCCCTAGAAACCGGACTCCTTGTATGGATTGTGCCAGATTAGACGTCTGGTTGCCACTAGATTGACAAGGATCAGTACTTACAACACGTACGTATGTACATAGTATTCATTCGTGCCAGGGACACATGGACATGCGGGTCCAAAGGGAGTTCCATAACCAGAAACTCGGGCTTCCATTAGCGAAAGTAGCAGGGACAAGGTTGGCAGCGATTGGAAGTGATTGGAAGCATTTCATCTCACGATTTGTGATAGCGGCTTGCCTGACTGTTGGATTCTGTAACAGCCAGGGCAGCAGGGTGTCACTCCGTCTGGGATATGCCCTATCGCGACGTTCATCTTCTGGGTCCCGACGAAGAAGTGTTGTTGCTTGTAGAGCATGAGTAACTCTTCCGTCGCTCTTTGTCGACTTCATAAGCTGAGGCTAAACAGGGGCTTTGATCAAAGGTTAAGGCCAATGCCGGACCCAAGCCAACGGGTCTCCGCGGAAGGCACGACGTATCGGTAGGGACCAAGCCCTTTGGGATAGTACGTGTGAACCATGGAGGTCAGGCGAGTCGTGAGAAAGCTTCGCTCTGTTGATGTTCCAATGTAGGTGGGTGGAGTTATTGGGAGCCTAGGTGATAATCCTTGATGGGATGTCAAGCGTCAAGGCGAAAAATGGAAGGGAGGGCACCTCACCTAGGGACGGTCCAAGCTTGTTCTTGCCTATGTTAGTTACTGCTTGTCATTTCGTGGCTGCCGTCCAAGCTTTTGCTTCTTTCTGCACATAGTGGCTTCCACTGACACATGGCGGTTCTAGTGAAGGAAAGAAGGGCCTGACAGCCGGTGTAAATGGGAAGCTGCAATCTTGGGAGGGGGCGTTCTAGGTTGTTCCTGGTTTAGCGGACACTTCGCTTAAGCATAGCGGGAACCGTGTTGTTTGGGGCTCCCATAACTGGGGCGGCAGGGGCATCTCTAACAGCTAAGGAAAGAACGGGGCCGAAGGAGCGGACGAGCTGGAAAGATGCGATAGGCAGGTTTAGATCTGTTCGTGCCTTTTCGGTGAGCCTGAAACTCCCGAGGCAGGATCTAAGAGAATCTGTCACAACCTAAAGTTGATATCATAGTCGACCGTCTTGAGCTTCGCGTCGTACCGCATTCATCGCATTGAGCTTTTCTACCCACCACGAGCTCGTACCTGCATACACTGTTTCAAACATGCAAGGCGAGTAGAAATAGAACAGAACAAAACAAACCCGATATGTCGTCACTTCTCTCGCGAGTAGAGAAGAAGAAGTCTTATCCAGCAATCAAGATTCACCAGCATCCAACCCGGCTTCTTTCCCCTCGCCTCCGCTTACAACGACAGACCGCTCATCGAGATCCTGGTATCACGTCTCATCCTGACTTTTAACATCTGACGAGCAGATTCATCACTTGCGTGCATCATCCTGGCATCCCTATCAATAGTATGCTCTCCTAAGTTACAGTGCGTTTGTTCCCGTACGGGCTACTACCTCGACACTGTCAATCCTGGCTTGGCTAGCTGGGTCATCGGTCCCTTCCACCGACAGACTGGTTTTTCTATCGAGCCTTCACGCGGATATGCAAATCTCAACTACGTACTATTATCTCATTCGCCCTAGAGTGTATCGATACAGACGAGATCTTCCCACGTAGTCACGCTCCTGATTTTGGATCACCAACTCTCTTGTGCCCCTTGAGGCTGCTCATACTGCGGGTCTTCAACGGGAACTACCTGGGTAGTGCACATTACGTCCGGAATTACGGGCGGTTTACACGATCTAAGCTTTTAAGAGTCGGTCGAAGGAATAGCGGGTCAATAACCATTGGTATTGCCTACCCCAAACGCCACGAGTTGTTCAAATACTCGATAGCCACTACGGCAACGGTTTTCTGCCAGAATTCCTTTTTTGGATACCTGGCCAATACACGAAAGACACTTCTGCGGGTTCCGGAGAACCCTTTATCACTGCATACAAAGCATCGAGCTCCGAACGAGACGCGATAGCGCGAAGATGCTCCACTTGAGGAGATGCCCACAGAGTAGAGTGGCTCACCGGAGCTGAGAGGGGTTCCCAGCAGTTTGAACATAATTGAGCCCCTTCTAGTTACAGAGTAGAAAGCTATCGAATACCACATGTCCTTAATCTGCACTTGCAGTGCTGTTCGTTTATACGTTGGGCTTCCCTATGTCTCACATATGGCACTGCTCAGAAATACTGTGATTTGATCAAGGCTGCACAATCAACTCTGAACAGACAAAAGCAAAATAACATTAATAACATGGCAAGTAATCGGACCTGCATATGTGGGGCATCGACGAGCATATCTTGCGTACTCTATATAGAGTAAGTGAGTAGAGTTGCATGACATGCACAAGTTCGTGACCCATCGATCTCCATCTTACTCCTTATGAGTGATTAGTTTGACAACCCTTAGCGTGAACCAGATCATCTACTACGCTTCATTGCTATGCTGGCACTTTTGAGTGTGAGCTTGAAGTTATCATGAGGCTAACGACCTGGTTAGTATCGGCGCTTGGTATGTGCTTTCTTCATAGTCCTCAGTATCGGATTTCTTGCCCCGATTCGGTCTTCAGTCCGTTTCACGCCCCTGGAGTTGGTCATGGATCTGCCGGGGCCCTTGTCAATCCACGTTCAAGTGGCTTTAGCTGTCACACTAGGCCTCGCCTCGATTCCATACCCTGTTGTCTGTCGAGGTGTTGTACAGTACAGAGGACCGCATATGATATTACGACGCTATGCAAACTAATATTCACAATTAAAGCTGGCCAATGCATCCAGCGTTGCGTCTCCAATGCCGAGTCTACGTTTTATGTAGTCAAGATGGAATAATAGGCTAAGCCCAACAAGTTCCCGGCTTGCGAAGTGCCCACAGCTGTCAGTTTGGCGAATGACCAAGCTTGGCGCCATCGTCTTCCAGAAGTATAAGGCACAAATCCAGCGGGTATCTCAATGCCGGCCTTTGCCCTTCTTCGACTCCAGTAGGCGTAGTCGTCTATTTTACCCCGGGAGCCGATTCCCACACGGTACGTATTATCGAACCACTTAGCCATTCTCACTCAGTGGCCACTGGATCTGGCGGAACATAAACTCATCGAGCTAGCAGCTTATACACTCGATGAAAATGTCAAGCGATTCACCTAAACATGAAACCTGTCGCCTCTGGCTCATCGTCTGAGATTTAAACACCCGGCCTATCAGCTTCACAAGAATTGACGACAGGAAGCTGAGAGTCGGTTATCCGTCGTATTCTTACTAGACCATACATCTTGATGTTTGCCCTTGTTTGACTTGAAGAGCCAACTCCGATGGTAGTCCGAATTACGGTCGGCAACAAGTTTCAAGATACGAAAGGCAAGAAGAGGTGAAAGCATAGTGACGCCGACCAGACAGCCAAAAAAAAAAAAAAAAAAAAAAGTGGTTGTATCATATCTTACCCTTTTGCGTAGTGTGTATAGGCTCTCAAACAGCGCCAACTCACCTTTACTTAGCATTGTCCTTCCCTTTCTCGCCACGCTTCTACAAATCGCCCAATAACTGTCTGTCCTGGCCAGCGTATCCATATGGGTCAGGACCACAAACAAAATGGGACGAAATATCCTGGCACATCAGATTTAGGATATTCCCTGTCAGCAGCCGCCTTACGCTCACAGTTCATTTTTGCTCTATGTCAAGGCATTTGGATTAGTTTGGCACCAGCTCGGACGCATCTTCCGGATCCAGGTCAAGCTAATCACTCTTCTGTATTGACCTACATATGTAACGATGGGTATTGGCCCCAGGACACGTACAGGTCGAAAGCTCCTAGAGCTCATACTGAGTGGTCTCGTTCTCCACCAACATGTGGAGGTTCTCCAGCTTGGCTCTCACCAAGTTCAGGTACCTACGATTGTCAGGATCTTTCAGCACGGCAGTTGAAACTACGGT
The DNA here is from genome assembly GCA_014898975.1 of Fusarium nodosum. Classification (NCBI taxonomy): domain Eukaryota; kingdom Fungi; phylum Ascomycota; class Sordariomycetes; order Hypocreales; family Nectriaceae; genus Fusarium; species Fusarium nodosum. The sequence goes on from JAAVUE010000046.1 coordinate 163,024, forward strand.
CGTTGAACTGTAACGAGCATTGGATTCTGGAGAAAACGTTGAGAATGGACCCAGAAGGCAATCCTGCAACCTACCTGCTGTCCCAGGACCGTGGCCTCGCTTGGTTACCAAGTGGCATGGCTGCCTTTCTCTGCCATCAGCTAATAATGCATGCCTGCATTTGGCCAGTGAAGCCATCTGCAGTGCTATACAATCAACTGCGACTGAGGCAGGTCGATCGTATTCCGCTCCAGAACCTATAGGGCCAAGTGTAGCTCTTGGCCTGAACTACGTTTCTGATCCGGATGCCCCCATGTGAACGTATATTACGTTTCTCATGACGAGTTCGAATCGAAAGCCAAGAAAAACTGACGAGTCGAAGCCGTACATGCTTGTGTGGAACTGTGGACACAAACAGCGGCGTTTGCATGCATCTCCCAAGTGCCCGATCGTTATTGAGAAGGCGCTTATGCTTGTTTTTGCGCCTTTATGTGTACTGTATCGCTATTATCACATCCCCACTCCCCCTTGAACCACCTTAATTTGATCTCTTGGCCTTGAGTCCTTGACGTATTGATTCGCCTACTGGTTTCCGTTGCGGTGACCTTTGCAGCAAAACGGGTCTTGAGCCTTTGAATTCGGCCTGATACATTTCGACATTAGGCCTTTTTTCAAACGTATCGCTTACCTTGGTAGTTTCTATGGCGGAGACGTTTACTTCTGCAAGCAAGCCCACATACGTCCGGCGTTCTTGCCTTGCAGCGTTAGAACGCCTCCCTGTTCCAAGAGCTGCAGAGCGGCTCACGTCGAGAGAGAAAGTACTTACCTGCATTCTACTGTGGCGAACAACCTGGTGCTGGCCACGCGTGAGGTGTTATGACTTGAAGTGTGCCCCCTGCTGAGACGCACGCGAGGGAGGGTCCTCTCGCAATCATCTGAACTTTCTAAACCTGGGGGAGCATGGTGTTGTTTCGTTCATCCCATCTCTGATTACTCCTACATATCTAGGAACGCAGACGTAGTGCTCTTTACATACACTCACATAGTGGCATCTACGTGAACCCTCTCCACGCTTCCATGCTTTGAGACCAAATCCTGTTCAGGTATTACTGCGATCACCACGACTACATCTTTTTTCCTCTCAGGTAGGATACAAAGTGCCTCCGTATGCATACTGATATTGGCCACTTGGCTGCTTGGCTGCTACTGTTAAGCATTCGGCCTGTCTGCGTAATCTGCATATCAGTTGATATATGAATAAGCCATTTCTTGTCTTCGCTGTCGAGTTCTACTCAAGCTCTATAGTTTACAGGGTGTCTCGAAACGAGAAAAAAGTAATTCGGCTGACCCCTGGTCACCAGCAGGCGTCCTGTTATCTCTCCAACGTCAGACATGTTGTGCGAACTTGGCAGCGTTTACCCTTTAATTCGATATACTGTCTCATGTAAGGCACCTTCAAACTCGGTTGTTAATCTGCCCCCTAATACAGTGGTCGATTCCCGTCTCTTACCGCAAAAAGGAAAAAAGCTGTTCATGTCTTAGATAATCGGGGAAGTTAGAGACTTAACATATCCCGATGTTTACGAATGCCGACGACAACGCTGGCGGCTACAGTCATTGGCCAGGGTGAAGACATCCCAACCAAGCGCCCTGATCCTCACATAGCGACTAACCCTATCTCATCGAGGGTCTAGACATTCTCCGCAGAGTGGTGCCGTGGCTGTTTACAAGGGTTTGGGTGAATCTTACGCAGCTGCTGCTCTGAGCCCTGCTGCGATTAAATGATGGCAATAGAATGACACTGTTGAGTTAGCCCACACTGAACTAACAAGGCACTGAGGTCACAAAAAAAGAAACAGAGTTTGAATATCATCATCAATTCAAGCTTCGGTTGAAGTTACCAGAAGCGTCTAAGTAATATTCTACTGTCATATAGGGGACTTCCAGGCCACTGGTTCTCGTATACACTCGTAATGATCATATCAAAGTGAATCGTACAAGGGCCTGTCTATACTTAGATGTGTATAGCCCACAGTAAGATAGGAACCACAGATCTGGCAGGTCCATAACGGAAAAATGAAACTACAAGCTTCTACCTGTGGGTGGCAACGGGGCTAAATTGGTGGTGACGAGGCGTCACGCCGTAACCGTTGCAATAACTAGCCCACTCTGTGTTGGCCCTGTGCCTGTTCACCAGGGTCTTCAGTGCACCAGATCGACGTACGTCTGGATGTCACCGTGACCTTCGGTCAGAATGATCGCCTTAGTTGGCTCGGTTCACTTCGAGTCCCCTCTTACTGGAGCGCAAGCCGCGATGAGCCTGGTATCGCCAAGACTCTCCGTGTTGGAAAACTGCCACAAGGGTTTTCAAGTGGCCTCGGTGATAGTTGGCACTTGGCGCCAGGGTAATTTGTCGTGGGTATGCCGGGGAAGATTCCTTGTTTCTCGGCCGGCTGGTTCAGGGTTTCGTGGATATCATTGCCCCTTAGACTCGGGGCGAGTCGGGTGTCCAGCCTGTTCTCGTAGATGCTCCTATTTTGAGAACACCGACGGCAGATGGGCCAATTTCGTGCTTGCGAGTTGTTCTCTATGGCAAAGAAAGGGTGCAACGCCTTGTTGGTGGTCGTTATGGATTGCCCAGCCTGATTCAAGCTCCATATCGGTGACTTCCACTTGCCAGTCTAACAAAACTATAAGGCACGTTTTGCCCAACGAGTAGCCGCAGACTTTCAACGGTTGTAAAAGCAGCAACATCGTCAGCCCCATAAGCAGCGAACCCATTCTTCTCAGCAACCAGTCCTGGATCCGAGCTCTTCCTTCCAGCTCCATCAGCCAGATCAAGAAAAACCTTTTTGGTATTTGCGATTCCCTTAGGCCCAACCCCTCCGAATGCTCGCAGTAACATGCCAACCAGGTGGCTCTTATCCGAACCAAGCGCCGACACGATGACGAAGGGAGAGCTGTCGTTCTCCACGGATCGGGCACGCTGGAGACTCTCGAGACTGATAAAAGGTTCGATCGGAGGTGCGTTTCGGGCGAGACTAATTGGTGTGCGGAAACCGACCGTATAGATCTTGGATATCTTGAGTGCTCTCATGGCGAAGAAAACAGGGGCTGCGTCATCCGAAGATGAAGCCATAACAACAGCTGAGCGGCCGAAATACGCAGACGGTGCCAGATCGCGTGTCAGTGTACTTAGTATACCCTTCCAGCCCGCGTTATCGAATACAAGAGAAGTTGCTGATCCCAGGCCAGACTGGCTATTGAATTCAACTGAGTCGCTCTGTCGGTGACGTGGACTTGATGGCATTGAACCTGGTGAAGATGATCTGGACGATGTGCCGGACTGAACCACAATGGTATCTACAACTCCGATAACACGAGCAGCCTCAGTCATTACTGGACCGTTACCTCCGTTTAGACCAGCGAAGAAGGGGCTAGTCTTGGTCAATGCATTATGCGGCAGACCGGGATTGAGATATGCGCCTCCGAAATGCTTCTGGTTACACCATGCTTCGATGCTCTTTGGGTTATTGGGGTGCCTTTCGACGACAGCAAATTGGTGCGGGAGGCCTAATTCGTTGATACACTTCTCATAGAAAGGGGCTTGCGGAGTAGCGCTTCGAGACAATGCACTAGTGATTCCATAGATACGCTTTCTTGGTAGCTGGCCCAGTAGAGATAGCGCTGCATTGATTTCGGCGGCGCTCAACTGACCAGGAGCCGCTATGAGAGGAAGCAGTGGGTGAGTAATAGGTGTGAAGACGGGGTTCAGAGTCCTTGAGAATTGGCCGACCTCACCCATGTTGACGGCAGAAAAGGGCGGTGCGTTGGGGTATTCAGCACGCATTTTGGAGCGGAAATACTCAAGTTCGAAATTCTCATTGTGTTCATTGATGATAGCAATCATTTTGATGATATCAGCATAAGGTATAGACCTCTCAAACACCTCCTGGGCGTACGACAATGGCCATCGGAAGGATCCTGAGAAGTCATGGAATGCCGACATGATGCGAGAGTTGCCTCGTTGGTCATATAGCTTCTTGCGTATTTCTTCCGGGAGCCACAACTCTACGTCAATGTACTCTACACCCCACTGGATCGCGCGGTATAGGTATTCGTAGTATAGTTCGGGCCTATCCATGGGAAACCTTCCATTCTCTCTGACACATCGGGTGGTGAAGATAATGGGAAGTTCTGTTCGCTGACGAAGCAGCATGAGTTGCTCACCAACGTAGCTAAGGCTAGGAACTTCTGAGAAACCGCCTTCGCTAAGCGGTTCCCTTAATAGGTCGACACGGATCTCAACCGCGTCTGCGCCTACAGTCAGAATATCGATATTAGGCAGGGCAGCGCGGACGTCTGGGAAGGTTGTAGAAATGAAGTATGTTCTTGGCTTTGCCATAAGAGCTTCATGACAGTTGATCTGACCCAGCGTAAAAGAGATAAACCTGGCCAGGTCGCGACGCAGGTAGGATGATTCGGTATAGAGAAATTCGTAGTCGCAATTGGCAGAGAGTTGAATGTCGGGGGGCATCCCTAGATTCACACAGTGAGTATTTATGGCAACGACGAGGTCTTGATTCCTTGCAGCGACATCTCCTTTTGCTTCGCCTGCTGCGACTCCCACGACGAAGCCAGAATCGTCAGCCGAGACTTGGTCAAAGCCATTCCGTATCCGACATGGCGTTCCAAGCACCTCTGCAAATACCGAAACAATCTTGTCCTGGCCTGGCCCAAACACAATCACGACAATCCTAGTATCTCCCCTTGTTGGCGTGCATCCACAGGTGCTATCACTAATCGTGGCCGGGCTCGAACTGGGTTCATCGATTTGCATGGCGGTGGGATCGGTAGAGCCGTTCAAGGCAATCGTGGGTGTTGGTGCGGGAAGCGGTTCCGCTATCATCGATTGGACGGCGGCCATTTTATGTGGTTTCTTTTCTGTGCGACTGTCGTATTCCTTGCTGTCTGTTGGTCGCTAATTCAACTGCACTACCATTTAGAGCAGGCGCCTTCGATGCGCTAATGGATCTCGATTTCGATCAGTGCCACTGTATCGTTTTGCAGCATGTAGCCGAGCTTGTTGTCGTTGGCCAATGTGATATAATATCTGGCGCAAATAGATTCGGTCCGTCGTTGCGTGAGATGCGAATATCAGTTGCGGGATCGTGGTAAATTAGAATAGTTCCAGTGTTATCTTCAGCTCCGGGAAGGAAGAGCAGTGGTGGTCTCTAAATCAATGTTAGGGTCGAAGTATATAACAATTCGGATGTTAATGTTGTAGTCAGTGGCAATGATGCGAAGTGAAGTGCGCGCATGTATTGTTGCGGACCCTGTGGGGATGTTCCAAAGTATGGGGTAAAGTTGATGTTGGATAAGAGAAGAAGAAAGATAGGTGGGTGTGTGAGGGGCCTTTTGGTGGATGAATGAGAATGTCGGCCCAGGTGAGGCAGATCAAGCAAGTACTACCGACCTATGAATGGAAAGAAAAATAAGTTGGTAGGAGGTAGGTACATACACCCCGTGCCTCCCGTATTGAGACGAGGCGCAGCGAAGCAGAAGGAATGGCTCATAAAAGAATTGATCGAGGAAAGAAGAGCAGAACAAAACAGAGCAAAAGACCAGGAAACTGCCAAGTGATGAATATTTGATCAGATGGGCTAGCTAAGTAACTATTGTCTGAGCAGACCAGACCAGACCAGCCTCAGGTCAGAGCGAAACAAGGGACGAGATCCCTGACGATACCCGATGGGGCTGATGGAGCTGACGAACTGACCTATACCAGGAAGATCAATGAGACTAGCTGCGACCAGGATACGGAAAGAGGGAGGCTCTTGTCGTTGGTGGAAGGGGGAGAATCAAGGCGGACGGCGGAAGCTAGGGAATAATTCCACCACCAAATGGACGAGGAGAATTCGGGTCTGTCAATCCTCTAGGAAGATAGATTGGTAGGTAGGCAGCTTGGGGAAAAGCAGGTGACATATCTTATCTCGGCATGTTATATGTAGTATTGTATCGATCAGATATAGTTGCATACAGTGATCAGCAAACAAAGAGATTGCGTTAAAGAAACTTTTTTACGGTGTTATAGCATCTCCTATCATATTGACCGCAACTAATACCAGGATGGTGGGTTATCTTTGGATTGGATGTTTATCGTGGGGGTTGTCTTAGTGTCTGGGGTCAACGTCAACCACCAACGGTCGACCACGAGCCGGTAACATAGTTGTTTTACCTTGCATGATATCCGTACAGATACCGGATTAGGCTCTACTAAACTAAAACTTCCTGGGTATGTAGTAGGTAGTGGCTATCCCTTTCTTTCTTTCTTTCTTTCGTCTGTACTTACTGTTTGGATCCTCATCCCAAGTTAAGGCGTACGTGTCCATCATTCTGTAACAGATTGTCACGTCTTGAGTCATTCCACGGCTATCAATTATCATGATGATACTCTGTATCCTCAACTCTGAAAGCGGCCGACCCACGCAAGTAACCAAAAAGACACTATTGTAGCGAACAAATGGGTATCCACGGGTAGGTATGCAGTGGACGGATGATTTGATTTGGTTTGATTTGGGGGCACAGAAGATCCCATTCAAGAGCGGGCGTCCCCGTTTTCTTTCTTTTTAGCGATCTTTCTATTAGTCAATTGGTGACAGTTGCACACAAACATGCTCACTCAGTCCCTCACTTACAAGAAAGAAGAAACGCCACGCCGAATGCAGGTTGGGTTTGGTTGAATGGGGGTGGGGGGGAAGAGGATCTCAAGGGTCCAAGTTCCGTCCTAGTTCCGGACTTATGAAACTCCACGGCCTCTTATAGAAGGAAATGAGACGTTTCCATTTATCCTCCAATCATGAATTCTCATCCAAGTCCCCCCGCATGCATGCTTTACCTTGGTGAATTCGGCTCGCGGTTGTTTCGAGTCCATCCTAAATATTCCCTGTCCATGTTGTTCTTATGTTTCAAGGCCATGCCCGTGGAAACTCCAACATGATTGATGCCTACCGAACCAGACTTGGCTGCTTGGAAAACTGCATTTGCAGTTATACTTGCAATTACAGTGACAGTTGCACCCGAAGCAGTCTTTGTCTAATCGAGCTTAGGTCTCGGAGGACTAAATACAAGGCGAGCGTCAACATGAACCATTTGCTCACCTTGCTTATTCCGCTCGCGTGTCACACATCACCTGGCCAAATGTTCCCAGTATCCTGAAATCTTCATCAGGTTTATTAACATGCAAGCAATCTTGGGAACGACAAGCAACAGTCAGTGTATTATCCCTACTCGTTCCTTCCGGTCCTCTCTGTGGATAAATAACCTCTACTTCAAATCGGTACATGACTTGCGAAGTCCCTTCGTGTCGTGATATGTTGCGTATTCGTCTCATACGAACCTCCGCAATCTGTCACTTCCCGCAGGTTATGTTTGATCTTCCCAGCCTTCCGCGTACATAGTATGATACATACCTAGGTATGTTTGTTTTATTTTACCGCATTTCTCTCATTTGTCGAGTAGATATTCCAAATGTCGCTTCGTACTGCTCAAAGCGGCAATTTCCCAATCTGGCCAATGTTCCGTAGTATTGGGACAACCAAATACTTAGTAAGTAATTGTGTAGGTAGATACGTTGTATCGCCAACAAACTAGCCATTCAAACAATTGCCGATTGCATCTTCCGTGGTCAGAATCTTATTCACATTAATGCCGTCATCTTAGCAGTCATTGGTTTTATGTCTCAGCGTCGTATTGTATCTGCTGTTTGGTAGGCCTCCAGCTGTAACAAGATACCTGGTGTTAAAACATTCTCCAATGTTGTTGATCGATCCTCGATCTCAGTTCAGTATCGGAAGTCAAGTACCCGGGGGAATTTGTTACAGATAAATTACTTGACATGATTTTCCATGCTCCATCGTGTTTCGTCATTCGGAAAGCTTTGCGAACCCCATATCTTATAGCATGGTCCCCTTAAGCGAATTGCTTGTCAACCAGTTAGTCCACGAATGAGCTACCACCAAAATTAAAATCCTACACGTCTGGGCAAAACTCGGTCCTCTGCAGAGCAGACCTTATTACGGTTCGCTTGCTAATTGGCGTTTAAACGAGCTTCCCGTCGAGTGTCAACCCAATTCCATCCAATGGTTGACAGGGGAGTGACAGAACAAGCAAGACTTGGCTTTTTGCTATATGTAACATGATGATGGTCAGCGACAAAGAGTTTCGCCGAAAAAGCAATTGGATTGTTTCCTGTGCGATGGAATTTTTCCACCGTTCGGATGTTAAAAGTAAAATTCCATGTCATTGTTGCTGTAAGGTCGACTTTGGATGTGCTCTGAGTGTAAAGAACAGAGTTGGCATCATGATCCCCCTCCATCTCGATCCAACTAACAACAACCATTCAATGTGCCAGAGACAGGTCGTATCACCTTCGGTATAATGACCCGAGCCAAATACTCGATACGACCTTGACCAATTCCTGTCTTGGGACTTGGTCTGCTGTCAGATCCTATTCGGTTCTTACAGTTTTCTTATCTCGTGATAAGAAAACCCAAAGAACCGAACGACGCATACTTACATGGCAGTCTTACCACCAATCGCATTGTCTCTTTCCATGGTCTCTCAGCAGTTCATGACACGGAGAGTTGGCAGAAGAGGCAGTGCAGCTGGCTGAGCAGGATTATGGTTGATGACATGACACTTCGTTCTGTTCGAATAAGGCTCTGTGTAGACTCTTTCCTTTTTTGAAGAAGCGCAAACTTTTGACACAACCGTTTGGGATCTTCTGAGATTCTGAATCTGGCACTCATCCAAAGAGCCCAGTGTACGCAACAGAATTTCTTGGCTCCAAATAAATTGCGGACTGGCACCCAGAACCAACATATCTATCTGGCCAAGAGCTTCCCTGTAAGAGGACAGCTAGAGCATTCTACTAATCTTGACCTTTGATAGTACCTGAGCAAGTTCTTCGTGTCTGATGCGGTTACTTGTTCTTGGATATGCCGCAACAACATACTGGATCGCTTCCAGTGTCTTCTTATACTGCAAGCTTCTCTCTTCCCTTTCACGAGCTGCCGAGCCCTTTCCATTTATACTTGTCGTTCCATTCCTCTAACATATCCAATTTTCTGTTGACTTTATTGCCTATATTATGTGGTTTGATTTAATTGCATTTCATTGGAGGCTTTTGTTGCCTGGAGACAACTTGCTGAGAAGCCAAGAATTGCTAGAAGCGAAGTTCAAGGCACATGACTTCGCGCTCAACTCATGCAAGGATTCACGATGCCACGCGCCCAGTCAATTAGACGCGAGCGTCGTTAGCCTCAAGCGGTACTTGAAGGCTGAGGCTGTACAGAGTATACGACAGCTCGGTTGATCGTTCGTGTTGATATATTCTGATTTCTGTTCTAATTGCATTGTCTCGTTCGTACTAGATCTGTTCTTGAATTTCAACATTTTGTAAGTGACCTGATGTGTGATATCTTATCACTGCAACAGTTATGTGGAGACTGAGAACAACCAAGGGCGCATTCACATAACGATACTCACAAAGTCAATTGTAAACGGGAACCAACACTATTTTTCTGTTTCTTAGTAGAAAAAGTATATTAAGTCCATACTGTTTAAAAGGCTGAAGAAGTTGACCAAATACAAACTTCTAAAGGGCCGTCTATAGGGTAACTTTGGCTGAACCACTAAATCTAACGTTAGCGGTCCCACCCCCTGCATAATGTGCCCCAAGCTTGGAGCTTGGAGCTTTCTGCTCACTGGAACGAACTGCCTGACGCCACCAATAGCCAATCAAACGCGTCAGCATAACTCCGTCCCCCAGCAGCTTGGCGCGTCATACCTTGGCTTGGTATCATCAGGTCGTCGTCGTTGCTGGGTCGCCCGTCTTGTCTTTTGACTGTCGCAAACTCTCCACTCGAGATCGCATCCTTTTTTCTCTACGACAACCATCAATCTCATCTCATATTCATCAATTTCGTAACCTCCCATCAAATTTGCTCGCCTTATTCGCCCGCTCACTCACTCGATCAATTTACTTTAATTGAGCCGCAATGTCCGACGTTACAGAGCAGACTGCGCCTGTCGTGGACAAGACCGCTGCCACATCCAACGATTCGCTTGCACCTCCTACTGATGATGTCGCCAACGTTACTGAAAAAGTAGAGTCTGCTACTATCACACCTGCTATCGGCACTCCCAGCGTCGGCACCCCCAACACCGACTTCCTCATTGCGAACGACCAAGACCCAAACAGTAAGAGGGTTACTCTTGCCGACCTGTCCGCAAAGGGCGCTGCCTTGTACGCCCACAGGAACTACGAAGAGGCCGCCGAGGTATTCTCCAGAGCCAGCATCCTCCAAGCTGAGCTCAATGGTGAGACGTCACCAGAAAATGCCGAGATTCTCTTCCACTATGGTCGCAGCTTGTTCAAGGTCGGTCAAAGTAAAAGCGATGTTCTCGGAGGCACTGCCGTCCCCGAGAAGCAGAAGAAGAAGAAGAGTACCGAGACCAAGGCCAAGAAGTCTGCCCCGATGGAAGCCGAGAAGGTGACACAAGAAGGTGTTGGTATTGTCGCTGAGCAAAAGGAAGGAGAGAAGAAATCAGAAGACATCAAGGGAGATAAGAAGGCCCTGTTCCAGTTCACTGGTGATGAGAACTTTGATGAGTCCGACGAGGAAGAGGTACGCGTCAAACATTGAAAACTTATCTCTGGTTATGCTGACTATTTTTTCAAGGATGCCGAGGACGAGGAGGATGAGGAAGAAGATGATGACCTAGCTACCGCTTTTGAAATTCTTGACCTTGCTCGGGTGTGCTACCTCAAGCGACTTGAAGCACTTGAGAAAGAGGAGCAGGAGGAGAGCGGCAAAAGCAAGGAGGCTGCAGAGGACGATTCACCTGTCATGCGACATGTGAAGGAGCGCCTCGCTGACACTCATGATGCCCTCTCCGAGATCTCCCTCGAGAATGAACGGTACGTGCAAACCCTGATATGAATTCAGCCCGGCTCTTACTCTAACACTACAATAGCTACCCAAATGCCATCGAGGATGGCCGAAGATCACTCAAGTACAAGCTTGAGTTGTACCCTGAGGAGTCTGAGATTATCGCTGAAGCTCACTTCAAGCTTTCCTTGGCTCTGGAATTCGCTTCAGTAACCACACCCGACGACAATGGTGCGAATGCCAAACGTGAGGAGATGGACCAAGGCCTACGCGACGAAGCCGTTAAGGAGATGGAACTTGCCATCAAGAGTTCCAAGCTCAAGCTCCAGAACAAGGAGGTAGAGCTAGCTACAATGGCTTCCCCCGAGGACAACGAATTGGCGCGAAAGTCTATTCAGGAAATGAAGGAAGTTATTGGCGATATGGAGCAACGTGTGAGTAAAACTCGGTCTCTCTGGACCTATCAAAGTCCATCTGCTAACCCCGAACAGCTTGTCGACCTGCGCAACGACCCTATCGATACCAAGGACATTCTTGGCGCTGATGTATCCATCGGCGGCATTCTCGGTGCTGCCATTGGCGAGTCCGCCGATGAGACCAAGGCCCGGGTCGAGGAGGCCAAGAAGACTGCTACCGATCTCAGTGGATTGGTCCGCAAGAAGAACAAGGAGGAGACTGCCACAGAAGCTACCCCCGAGCCTGCACCAGAAGCTGAGGCTAACGGTAAACGAAAGGCCGAGGAGCCGGCTGAAGATGCTGAGACGAAGAAGACCAAGGTGGAAGTATAGATACAGCAGCGAACTGCACTGCTGAGCTGTCGATTCGGAGGGAAAAATCATGAGCGGAGTTTGGGTTGATAGCATTCCCCTTCGGTGAATGAGGGATAGGAAGAACATGCGTGTACAATAGCCAAAAAGGATGTATCGGTAATAATGGGTTATATATGTTATGTGATACGAGGGACAGGTCCTCGCAACTTGACGGTGGACTTTTTATGATTTGCAGTGCATCCGAGTCTTTTATTCATTTACATATAAAAACAGGCGTAAAAAAGTCAGGGGTTGATTGCAATGGCCTGAGGTTCATATGACCCTGTTTTGTAACCAACTGCCACATTCGACACAATAAAGGTCCAGAGTAACATAACCTGTTTCTTACAGAGAACATTGTGCTGTGTAGAACAGGAAAGCCTCTAGAGCGAATTGTTTTTGTTTGCATATATAAGGGGAGAATGTTGCCCAGATTAAACACAGCGTTTAACTGTTTATTCGAAAGAAGGTTCTCCGTAATATGTATGTATCATCACAAAATTGAGATCTGAAAGAAACGAAAGGCCTCTCAGTTACCACGAAGGAAAATAGTAAAGATAGATATATCGACATGCGTCAAAAATGAAAGTGCGTTTCTATTATGAATCGCTCGCAAGCCATGCAAACACCCCTTCGTTACTTTTGACACCCTATCCCTTACCCAAACAGAAAAAAGAAACAACTTCGCTCCTTCACAGCTGCTACTATAGCTTGTAGTTTCCACCTGAAGCAAGCTTGACGTTCTTCGCCTTGTTGCCATCCACGTCGGTAATCTCTCCCTTGCGGTTGATAACCTTGACACCACCCTTCTTGAGGTCGGCGACAGCGTCGCGCTGCATCTTGGCCCGCTTGCTGACAACCTTGCCACCATCGACACCACCAGCCTTGCGCACGCGCTCCTTCTCGGCACGGCGACGGCGAGCCTTGTCTTCGCGTGACATCTCTTGGCGCGCCACAGGTAGACCGGCCTTGGTAATGACTTCGCCGTTGGCCGCCTTCTCGGTGGAACCAGCCTTGTAGACTTCCTGGGGAGCCATGCGGCTGCTCTCGCCAGTGACACCCTGTGCCGTTGTGGGCTGAGCATCCTCCATGGCGATGGTCGCGACATCGGTGACGACTGATAGCGAGGGAGCTGTGGGCTTGGGCTTGTAGTGCCATGAGCTGAGCGAGTCAAGACGAGCGCAGACATCCTTCCACATTGCCTCGACCTCCTTCTCTTCTCTCTGTAGCTTCTCGTCCGACTGGTTGACGTAGCTATCAGGGTTTTCGTTCTTGACGTGCTCTTCTTCGTAAATTTCTGCTAGACCCTTTGTAGCCTTGTTATCGTCAAGCTCAATAAGACCGCGGCGTGTGCCTGCAGCTGCGCCCTCTGTATCGGGTCGTCGACGGATAACCTCGTCAAACTCCTGTGCTAGAATACGGCGTTTAATGAGGTCCTCGATACTCTCGCTGACCTCGGGAGTAATGACGGGGATAGGCTTGCCAACATGTTCAAAGTCAAGATCCTCTTCGAGCAGCGAGTTTACAGGACGGTCAACAGCAGCGGCTTCACCAGAGAGTGCCCACTCTCGCTTAGCAACAGAGGCAGCCTCAAGCTTACGAATCTCCTCAGCGAGCTTGGCTTGTCTGCGCTCGTGAGCCGAGCGTCGTGACTTAGGGTCTCCAGTGGAGACATCAGAGAGTGCATCATCAGAATCCTCCTGCTCTGACTCATCGTCGAAGAGATCCCTTCGAACATCGGCCATAGCCCTCTCAACGTCGGCGTCATCAGGCTTTTCGTTTTGGAACTTGACGGACTTTCTAGGTTTGCCACCCTGATGCTTTCTGCGTGGTGGTGCAAAGAAATCCTTGTAGTAGACCTCGTTGGCGTTCATATCGTTTTCCTCATCGTCCACATCATCCATGTCCATACCCTCGTCCTCGCTTTCGCCTTCTGGGGCATTGAGGTCCATATTGCCAAACGTAGGACCGCCCTCGTCGTCACTGTCCTCTTCATCTTCGGCTGGTTGTGCCTTCTTAGACTTTGAGTCAGGCTTGGAGGCAGATAGAGGATCGGCATCCCAATTAATTTCCTCATCGTCGCTTGCCTGATCCGTGTAAGGATCTCCCTTGGCATCCTGCTCCTCGAAGTATTGTGATTGTCGGTTGAAGTCGTCGAGAGAGAAGAAGCCGTCGTTAAGACCATCAGGATCCGCCTCATACTCCTCCGCTTGTTCATCCTCCTCCTCCTCATCGTCCTCTTGGTAATCATCTTTTCCTTCCTCGAACTCCTCCTCTTCATCGTCTTCCCAATCGTTTTCTTGACCGTCCTCGAGTGATTCGTCTCCCGATATTTGTTCTTCATCCTCTTCTCCGGACACTTCTTCGTCGCTCTCATCCTCGTCATCGGAGCCCACCTCAAAGCCGTCCTCTCCAAATTCAATTGTCTTGGAGTCAGCGCCGTTAACAGTAACCTCTTTGCGCTCCTCCAGCTCAGCAAGGGCCTCCTCGGAGTACTTTAGGACTCCACCAATGATCCTCTTGGCCTGTTGCCAAACCTGACCTGTTTCGAAGCCATCGACATAAACCTTGCGCATTTTGAGAACATCTTCGCTCCCAACAGCGCCTCTCTTGCGCTTGCGATTCTCCTTTAGCCTTTCCTGCTGCTCATCGCCGACTTGCGAAGCAAATCCTTCGAGGGTTTGTTTGACGAGGTTAAGAGAATCGGTCGGGATAGAAGCACTGGGCTGGAGGAAGTTGTGTCGCTTGCCATCGGCTAGAGTTTCGAGAAGTGCCAGAACATGGCTGTTTGTGAGGGAATCGGGAGCGGCCATGGTGAGCGGCGCGGCAGTCAATGTGTGTGAGGTAGAAGTGAGCGATGGCGACGTCTGAGCGGCCATGCTCTAGTGTGAGTGGGTTGAGCAGAGCTGATTTGCACTGCTTCGGTGTTGTAAAAGCCTATGTTTAAAAAAGGCGTCGTGCAACTTTGCGGTGATGGCTTCTGTTGAGTTGAAGCTGAGGACGAGACAAGATAATTGATAGTAGGAAAAAATTTGGGAGAGTCGACCAGGCCCCGCGACGAGTAAAGTTTTGGCACTGTGATTGGTCAATTATCCTTTGCTAAGATAGCTGATAAGAGATAAGAAACGAACCCTTTTGCGCTTGAGCCACTCCTTGTTTAAGAGATGTTGAACTTGAATCTAGGTCTTTGACAAGAGATAATGAGTTTGTTTTATTTTGTCAAAGTACTGTAAAACTTGATATTCTTGAATCCATAAGAGTGTAAAACTATCTTATCTTCATTGATCATTTGACAAGATAATTGGGGCTTGAACATTCGAGTACTCTTGGGCTTCTGGTTTGGAAATAGGCACTCGTAGGTAGTATTTACTAAGGTACTACTGCTTTCACCGTCTTGATTGCAATTCCTGAACTGTATTTACATTCTCATTCGACTCGACAGTTTCTTCTGATGCTACTGTGGTCGATATCTCGACCTCCTTGGGCAGCTTTACTACTGAGATCTTGGACGAGATTGCAACATTTGGAGATTCAACCATGACAACTGACACTATTACGATTTCTACTGACGCATCTACGTCGACTGATGCTTCCGTATCGACTGATACTACTATACCGGCCGATACTACTGGAATCACTGTGTCAACTGGTAATGATGCTCTCTACGAAACCATGGTCTCTACTAAACTTAGCGAGTCCAGTGAGTAGACAACAACCGCCGATACAGTTATATATATCCAGTCAACTTCTGCTGAGATTGCCGATACTACCGAGGCAACTGCGATAACCGAAACTAGCACCTCGATGGACGTCACTACAACAGAGTTCACCACAGTTTCTGCACTCGGGACTGCGAGTACAGAAAGCCTCTGGACTTCTACCACCGCAGTCTCATGTCCCGTCTATTCAAACGTCGTTGATGGTTCCAGCTTTGAGGGAGAAAACAACGTTCCCAATAAATGGGAATTGGAGGGTCAGTGGGGTGGCATGGCTGTGACCTACTAAAAGCAGAGCGGTACCTCTCAAGAAGTGCCGCTGGCTTATAATGGCGATCAATTTGTGTAAATAGAGCAGCTATCCACCTCAGCTTCAGCACCTAGCTAATGTCTCGCAAGGCTCCTCGGTACGGACGTTGGAACTGATATGCGGTGAGTCGTGTCTCTGGATAACAAACAGTATCAACTCTGAATTACGTATGCTGCCGTCTCTGACCCTGACGAAGATTGGTTTTTCAACTTTGTTGTCGCCACGAATTCCGGCCACGCGATGTTGCAAACGATCGTGGTTCCGAAAGGCTCCTCTTTTGTGTATAGGCAGGAAGGTACAGTATTCTGAGGCTGGAAAGACGACTCCATTTATGTTTTGGTGAGGCCCTATGCGGGCTCAAAACCTCGCTTACTATTGACGACATTTACGTGGCCGAGTATGTGCCCTCTTGTGTTACGCCAACATTTAAACCGAACTGTGTGGCGGCATCCAAGGTAATCCCGGCAATGCCGGGCAGCCGTATCGAACCATCCAATTTAATCAAGGACACGAGAATATGCGCACAGTTATGCATCAAGGACGAGAGCTGCGTGACATTCGGCTGGCAGGTGGTACAACGGTATTTTAAAGCCTGTAAGCTTTTCAAATATACCAAAGACAAACTAGGAATTACTATCAAGCAGAGCGGAGGAATTGTGTTCTACGACCGGTCTTGTTGGCAATGCACCGGGCTTGACTGCTTGCCGTCTTGATATGACCGGAAACCTGTTTATGTATCCGAATTGTGTGCTGGTTGTTGAAACGACGCGAAATTTATACATAGCATCATGTAGGAGAGCTCAGACCAAACTCAGCGATGAAATGAATCCTTCAACAGTATTAGTTTTGGAAGTTGACTTGGGCCTAGATCCAAGTTGCAGGAAACTGAAATCATAAACTTGCATTATCGTGTCGAAGCAAAGACCAGCCTGCCTAGCCCACCTTATCCCCTACCCGTCATATACGTCGTCACCATAAGAGTCGTCCTATCTGAGTTTCCCATGGCTTCACCGCCGACCAGACTCTCACACCGTTCCCAACCGAAACCCTAACCCGAAAAAGCATTTATATACTGGGGCATAGCTATATCAGGCAATAGTCCAAGCAAGCATAGCAGTATGGCCAAACCCGATACAAAGGATATTGATAAACATGATACGATAAAAGAAAGAAAAAACGCCCAATAAAGGTCACCAACACGTGCCTTTATCGCCAGGAAAAAGGCAGACCGAAATGCGATCCCCGGAAACGCCTCATGTCGCGGATCTCACCCGCTCTCACCGACCAGAAGCCTACCCGGGCCCCACGCTTTCGTTATGAACAAACCGACGTGCTGAAAGGAGAAAACATAAAGCAAGAGCGTCCATAACAAGAATATAGAAGGAAAAGTGGTTTGTTGCTTAGCCTCTTTCGTCTCGATTTGTTGCGACCGAGTAACCCGATTCGAGGTGAGGACAGTGTTGAATGTTGAAAAAATGTAACGGAAGCAATCCCGAAGGAACGTGATAACAGTTGGTTTCGACAAACCCTCTCATGAGCGATTGTTTTGATAAGACCACTTCTTCAGATCTCCATACGACCTGCAATATCTTCACTCATGAATCTATCGGGACTTCTGTCGAGCATATCCATATCGTCAATTTCATCTTCGAACTCGTCATCCGAGTAGGCGACGAGATCTCCGTTCTCCCCACGATTCCAGAAGAGGCCATCGTCGTTAAGATACTCGTCGTCTTCGTTATAAGGTACCAACTCCGCATTTTGGTCACCAAGCCAATAATTGGCGCGTTTTTGGGCACCAGCTGACTCGAGTTGTTGATTGCTTTGGTTTCTTGCAAGATTGGCGGGCCGCAGGGTTGGGCTATGAGATGAGATGACTGGTACAACACGAACATATAGATACGCGACTCGCTTCAACGCACGGTTGAAAAAGAAGTAGTGCGAGGCCCAAATCGCACTCTCGTCTTCCTCGAAAGGGTCACTATCAGGGTTGTAGCTGAAAATGGTGCACTCGTTAAGGTGCATCTCCTTATCTATCAGCGACCAACATTGGGGTCCCCAAATTGAAGTTGCCTCGGTACCCAAGGAGGATCCCAAGGATTTAGGCTCGAAATTCGGCCTTACGTTCTGGAGGATAGAATCGAGATTGATCATAACGCGGCGCAAGTTCCGCTCACGCTTGAAGTCGTTGGGTCGAAGCACATGGGAAAAGTCGTAGTGTGGGTGGCTTGCATTGAGTGTCGCAATAAGGTATGCAAATGTCTTGCGACTTGAGAGCTCGGACAGTGGACCAAAAGCGCTTGAGTGTGAAAACATCTGCATGCTCGGTGATGTGGCTAGCATATGAGCGCGTTCAGGTGGTGAGAGGCTGGCGCCAAGCTTGAGGAGAGCTTCATGTTGCGAGTTTAGGTCATTGTCGATATTTTTGTACAGTTTCTTGTCGGAGCCTGATGCTTTCGTTGTGTAGAGATCGCATCCGCCCGTAACGTTGCAGTCGGGTGTGTTGAAGTTGAGCGTGCTCGTCACCGCTTCGAAGTCTTGAACTGGCAGATACTGCGATGCGCGTGAGCAACAATAGAAACATATTGTTATAGCGGACTAAAAAGTCAATTACCTTCATCTTCAAGGCCGGAAAAGGAACAGGCCTGGTTGTTCACGATAAAGCGCAGTGGTGGTGATGCGCTGAGTAAATGCGTGATGCGACAGCTGGTTGACTGAGCAGATAGTCAAGGGAACAGATTGCGTCAGCGTGGAGTCTCGGTGGGCCGTAGTTGGCAGGTGACAGTTGTCGCGACACGGAGAGTAATGCGACAGTCGGATAGGTGTCCAAATGGTACGAAGGTATTGAAGTTGGTCACGATATTTTGGAAAGGTAACAATGCCGGGAATCTGATGATGGAGGGGAAGGGGAATGGGGGTTGAAGGTGGGCGACTGGGTTTGGACGGATGCAAGTCGGTGGTTGAAGATCGCCGGAGCCTGGAGCCGTTTTGAAGAGGGGCGCAGTCAGTAACTTAGAACACGACGACGGCAATGAAGGAGACAATGCAGTCGGCAGAACCCTGAGCCCTAAGATAAAAAAAGATTTTGGATGCTGATGATGATGACGACCTAGTCTAGTACCTAGGTATGTACGTACGCAGGGACTGATCAAGATTGGGCGGGAGATTGCCGAGTGTACCTGGTCGGTAGGCGTATGGAATCGTTGATGAAAAGGGGAAGTAATGGTTGTTGAGATAAGCAAGTAATGGCTGGAAGATGATGATTTCACTTGGATGAAATCGTAAGCAGAACCAAGGCCAACAAAGAAACACAAGAACAAGAAAAGGAAATGATGACTGATAAGGTGAGGGGCCAAAATCGAATGAATTGATTGATTGATTGAGAGGATGGATGGAAGTGACCGGCTTCGGGATACGGTGGAATGGGGATGGGACGGGATGGAGGGATGATGGTCAGCGGATAATGATGGGCTGCAACTTTGTCTTGCATTTGCGTTTGCGTGGCATCGGTAGTATGTAATAGCGTAGCGCTGCGTTGTGCTGTTCTGCGTCGCTTCTTGTCCAACAACGACGTGGAAACCCACTCAAACCCGATGTGATTAATGCTGTGACAGGCCACGGGATCTTTGATACTAAGCTCATGATGCGAGTTGAACTGAGCTGAGCTTAACCCGGTCTCGGCCATTGTTGGGAATTCCGGGGCCCAGATTGCGCCAGCTAGTTTTGGCATTGCCAGGGCCAGGGTCAATCCAGTGGAGGCTACTATAGTTAGAGCCCAGCCAAGGCGAATCAAAGGTCCTCTCCCCTGTCATGACAGCTCAAAAAAAAACGGCTCTCATGAGACAAACTCGAACTCCCTAATTGATAGGCGATTTCTTTGCTGCTAACTTACAATCCAATCGATCCGCCCATGTTCTCCATGGTCATCTCGTGGTTCTGATGAAGATCTGAATGCGTAGGTTTGTGGCACTGCAATAGGGGGCCCCACGAGTGATCAGTGTTGGCGAATAGGACTCTGTCCCGTAACCACGCGCTTTATCGCATGGTGCATCGTCTTTGGAACAATGAAACGGATCCATTACTCAAGCCATGATCTAATGTCAGTTCAACAATGGAAAAGGAAACGGAAAACAGGAAGATAACGTCAATCGCTTTCTCTTGATTCTGGTTCTGGGTGGGGGTGTTGCGACGGAGCACTGCGGCTGAAAACGGAGTTCGTTGAGCACACGGAGGATATAAACGTGTCAGGATCGAGCATTCTCAATGGCATAGAGCATCTGACGATGGCCATTGTAGCAGTTCTTCCGCTTTACGCTCAAGACTCGGCATCCCTTCCAGTGTTTCATCAACACTCGACGCGAATGGCCTGAGCGCATCTGCACCGATCGTCGCAAGCTGTCGCAACCGCCACCCACCCAGAGGCCTCATCTCTTGATATGAAAGAAGGTGGTTTTCCACCCTCAAAGATCTACAAAACAAGGCCTTCTTGGCCTGAGACTCCCAAACACCACCTGCGCCGGTTCCCACGATGTAAACATGCGTGTCCTCTCTTCTCATCGAGGAGATGCTCAGCCACCTGAGGCTTTCACATTACAGAACTCCCGTCTCCCTGAGCGACCCTATTATTTGTTCGTCGACCTGTTGATCCAAAGTCAATCCTTAGCCAGTGATAATGCTCTAGCTCGTATGAAAGCGTTTGTTATGAAATTGGACGGGTCGGTCTGACGTTTCGTGAGGCGAGGTCGAACTAGTGTCGGACAGCAATTGCAAGATCGTCGAGGAATGTTTACATGATCTTTGTAACTTCGTCCTCGACCTTGTGGAAAAGGTTGGCGTCAGCTGGCTTGCGACGTTGGGTAGATTGGGTGTAGGTTGCCGGGCTATCACGAAACTTCACAGTTTATCAAGCTGGTCGTCACTCACCTCCATGTCTTCAAGGGAATCTTGTTGACCGATGCAGCGAAGAATATTCTTTTTGCTTGTCTCCTGCAGCTCGCCCGCGAGAAGGATTTCGTCGAGAATATAGTATGCCTTTGTGAAGGAGAAGATAATATCGAGCTCGCACACATTGCCGTAGTATTTATCCATCTGCTCGACATATCGGTGAATAATTTCGAGGGTAATCAGCTCGTTGTCGTCAGAGGAGCAGCCGGCGATGAAGAAGAGCGAAGCATATCGGCGGTAGACGATCTTAGTATCTGCTCAGAGGTCAGCCTGAGCTCGCCCAACCAAATAACAAAAGGGGTGGAGGAAAGCTGACCCTTGTATTCGAGGAAGTTGCACATGCGCGTTCTACGAGCGAGCACAAGCTGAGATACATCCTTGACAATCTTGGCCTTATCCTTGGGTGAGAGGGTTGAAAACCATTTGGCAAGGCGCTGTTGTGACTAGCAGTCAGTGATCATGTTGAGCGGTGCATGCGAGCGACTGTACGCACCACTTTGCCTTGGCGAGACAGGAGAATGAGGTAGCTGTCAAATTAACTCTTGATTAGCGGGCGGGAGAAATTGATAAGCTGTGGAAAATCATACTGGATCGCCATGATGATTTATAAAGCCTGCGTCGAGGCGGCAGGTCAAAATCAGGGATAGGTTTCGAAAGATGACGGAGGATACAATTCTGGCTTTGAGGTGGACACGGAAGCAATTTAGGCGGGTTGGTGACGAGCTGGGCAGAGGTCCAATGATGAAGTGGCCCAGGCTCCAGCCAATCCACCAAGGCCCAGACCCTCCAACACTGCCTGCCTGAATCAACAACTCAGGCAACGAGACATGTATCTCAGTGGCTGGAGGTACAAACAAAACTGAGTTAAGCTTCTAAAATAAATAATTTAGTGGATTTTTATAATATCTGGACTAAACTTCCTATTCTAAAGTCACTGACTGATAGATGAGTTCTATACCCAGGATTATCCTGTAGATCTTGCCAAAGAGCCTCCAATCTCGATGTGAAAGATATTACCAAAATATCCAATAATAGTGATGCTTTCTTATGAAATGGACCATCTCTACTAAGGTAAGATATGTATCATTAAGCACGCGACTGCGCTATTGTCGATGTCAGAATTACTCTGGTTCTACATAGTGTCTCGGGATAGCAGAGTAGGTGGCTGAATGTAGAGCCATTCATCCACTCATTCATTCATTCATTCATTCATTCATTCATCCTTCCGCTCGTTCAGTCTCTTCTTACCTCGGTTCAGAACAGTTCGATATGCTGTACTCCTATGGGTACAAACCTCAAATATCGGCCGTGATTTCAAATCGTTCTGTCTTTAACAAATAGACATTACTAAGCTATCCGCTTTACCCCACGTATTCGATAGCACTGGCACGCCTTTAGATGCACCAATTTGGTCGGTCTGTAGCTTGACTGATCTTCTCCGAATTTACGCCTCGAAGACCCCGACGAGAAAAATTTGCCTCTTATTTTAGTAGTCAAGTCCCGACTCACACTATTTCTTACTTCCTTTTTCCAGTCTCATACTTTCAAAGTGGGCTTTCATTGCCTTGTTACAAGACTTCCACCATGACGAGACTTATTCTATCCACGGCGTAAGTTATATCTGACTTCTGTGCGGGCTTGTGCTTACAAAACCCCTCTCGACAGCAATGTCATGTTGGCAGGCCCCTCCATTATTCGCAGGCCCGGCAACGCAAGGTCCAACCTTGAACTCGTCAATTCTCTACGAGATAACATCGCTGAGGCTCAGCGCGACTATGCGACCGATACAGAAGGAACCAACGGCTTCACGAACGGCAATGCGCTCAACGGCAACCACACGGTTGTAGAGCTATGGACCGAGCAGCAGAACGATGCGCTATATGTTCCTCGCATTAATTGGAATGCCGCAGGCCTGCGAGAAGAACCCAGCCAGTACGAGATCACTGTCAAGTTTTTTGTCCTCCCGGGTATGTCCGATAATGCTTGGGAGCAACACGTGAAGGAAGCTTTGGATTTAGTCCGGAGAGAACTCGGCATCACCACAATCGATTTACTAATTGTGTCTTTTCCCGGAATTTCATTCGAGGGTAGCTGCGAATGGGAAGCAGATAAGACTAATGCCCACCAGGGAAACCTTGAGGAGGAGCTCACAACTTGGAAGGTATTTGAGAGTCTACACAAGCAGGGCCTCGTTAAGCGTCTCGCTGTGGCCGAATTTGGTAGCGAGAAACTCAGCGCCTTTATCCAGCGTACGACTGTCCGACCTGTTATTGACCAAATCAACCTGCGCAACTGCTGCGATGTCCCACCTCCGCTGAAGAAGATTGCGGAAGATGAGGGCGTTGAACTACATGTCCACAACGACTGTACCGACATCCTCCCTCACGGCACTCTACGAGAGCTCCTCAGCCACGGCCCAAAGGGTGCGGGCTTGCTGGCCGACACAAGCAACAATGGCGCTGGGTTGACGGGAGAGCTTGTTCCTGAATGGGTCGTGCGATACACAGCTTTCGTACAAGATCGAGGCGTCATAGAGAACAAGGGGTATTTTGCAGGTGCGGAGCTGGTGCGATCATAGCTGAGCATTGCCGTAACGGTCGAGAACGAAGAAGATTGAACAGCGAGGTTTCTTGGTATGTTTGGATCTGGAATCGCATATGATGCAATATGGTGGCATCATTCGTCCATTTGTTCTTTTTTTTTTTTTTCTTCTTTTTTTTTTGTTGCAAAACAGCGAGCATCAGATACACGGAGTTTAGACACTATGGTAGGGAAATTGGCTGCAAGACGGCTTTTCTGTTTTTGTTTCATCCGAGCATGCTTCGTTTGCGGCCTCTCATCCGCACATCTTCCAACTTTTTAAGTACAACCTTGGCTTGCTTAAATGTTTGACCATAAGCATCGAGCACCTCTGAGAAGACACATTCCGCCCGAGGATGTGTACTGCCAAAAGCTCTCTCCAAAACATAGAGATCTACTGCACGGTCCTCGTCTGATATACTTCCACTCGCAAGACCCAGGTCAATGATAACCAACTCTCCGTGCAAAGGATTGTCGTCTTGTGAGTTGGCCAGAGGCTCCAACATCATATTGCTTGTAGTCAAGTCGCCGTGAACGATGCCGACTTTGTGCATGTTACCAATAGCGGTTCCGATTCTGCGCATGAGATCCTTCAACTCTGCGTCGTTCTCGATACCTTCTGTCCTGTTTCCCAGTCTCTCGTTGATACTCTTACGAACAGGCCCTCCAGATATCCATTCCAGCATCAGCCAACCGGCGGCTTCATCTACAGCGTAGACCGCTGGTACGCGGACACCATCGCGGTGGCACTTTGCAAGAATGCGAGCCTCTGAAAGGATGCGGTGTTTCGTAAGGCGTTGATCGAGAATCGGGTGTCGCCAGGGCTTAGGAGGGCGATATTTTAGAGCGCAGGGAATATCCGGCAACAGATAAGTGCTTTTGTAGAGACGACCCTCGGCACCTTGTGTGATGAGGATTGGCGGGGTTGACGCGGGGTACTCGAGGATTTTGGGGAGGGGAAACTGGTGCGTCTGCGCCGCGGGGTCGGCGGTCGCCGTAGCCATGGCTGTCGTCATGAGATAAGTATTGATTTGATTATTGTTGAGGAAGAATGAGAGGGGTTGATACTGGCAAGGGGGAAATGCTTAGACGATGACAGTGGAGCTTGCGAGATCCGATGATTCTGACAAGCTGCAAGACTGGCGCAGGTACAAGGAGGGTGGATGGGATGGCATCGATGAAGTCAGTGGAATGCGAGGAGGGGGAGCAGAATTGGCACCACCTCACGCGCCTTCCCTTCAACGGCCCGCGAGTTTTTGACTGGGTGCAAACTGACAGCGGCGTTTTTTAACTTGACTACAGCACCTCTGCAGCGCTTTAGTACCTACCCTCCATACCTGTATTCCAAGAAATCCTTGGCTTTTGACGCAGCCAACTTCTTTTCTCTTTACTCCTCGATTCCGATCAAAGTGCACGGTTACATTATACAGGCTATTCCTAAGTTATGCAAACTGTTTCTCAACTCTGCTCTCAACAAAATCAATGTCTAAGACTTCCTTTCGAGCCCTAGAACCGATCCACTGGCATTTCTGGTAACCCTAACTCCAGACCTTTGAACTCATGCATTGATGGACGACGGGCTTTGGAGCCCTGGCACTACTGAAAATAAGCCTAGTGATAGCGTCCTGCAAGAATTGGTCACATCCAACCGATGGCGATACTCAGCCTGCAGATAAACCCACATGGAATTTCATGTGGAAACCCACCGTATGGTTCGGCAGCGCAGTACAGCATTAGTTAGTTCTTGGGAGACTGACAATCTTGAGCAGGCTTGTGGTGCATCCTCTTAAACTATGACAGCAACGACTCGTGGTGGTTACCTACCTGCCTACTACGCAGTTGTAGGTACTTACATGAGGACAGAGATACTGTTCAGCGTGTATTGGGCTGACACGGGTGAGGCGTTTTTTTGTGTGTAAACCACCATCACCAGTCAGCATCATCAGATAATCAATCATCTTGACCGTTTCCTCCACCCGGCACTTCCGCGCTCATAGTCTATCTTACGGCGAATTCGCCGCTTACCCGGTTTAAGGGACCATGCACAGTACCAGTCAGACAATTGCAACGCCGTCAAGTCGTGCGTCCCAACTGACCATGTGATGACTCTTCTGCCCTGCCTTGGCTCGTTTCGACCGTCATTAGCTACGGTTCATCTGCAGCTGCAGGGGGCTTCTTTTATCCCCAGCCATCTGCACCAAGTGGTCTAGCACCATCACTTGTTGAGCACGAATCTGGAAGCCGGGCTTGTATGAGTCTAGAAACTAGGTGCGTAATTGGAGCGCACACAAACGCGGGTTGTGTTTGCAGTAATTGGTTGTTGGTTGCGCTTGCGCTTGTTCCCTCGTCATTGTTCCTGTCTCCTTGCTTGCATCTTGTGCGCCTCTCTCCCCCCATCTCTCCCTTTCCCTCTCACAAACACTTAGCCCCAAGGACCATGCGTGATAGCTTCACCCACCATCTCGACTTGCCATCCAGACGCTCTGCTCAACCATGGCCGAGTTCAATCTGCTCCAGTGGACCATCATCCTCATTCTGATTACCGTTGTCCTGTCCCTCATTGTCCTTGTCCAGATCATTTCCCACTATACGGCCGCGTACCAAGCGGCGCCGCTCGAGATCACAACCTTTGTTGATACTGCCGACTTTTCCGTCCAGGAGAATGAGAGCTATGATCGTGATGTCGCAAAAGTGCAGCGTCTTGATGACAAGATTCGTTTGACGCGCCTTCTAAGGGAGATCCAAAAGACAGGCGATGATTTGCGCGAGGACATCAATGGCATGGTGCTTGAGGAAGATACCACCAAATTGAAGACTGCCGCCAGGCTGCTATGGGCATCGAAGCGAGCGAGGTTGGAGGATCGTGTTCGTAGGCTCGACATGCTACGCATGCGCTTTCTTGTCGTTTACATGGGCGTTGTCGCATCGCATACAAACACCACAAACACCACTATACATGAGAAACCTTCTTCAAGAGCGCCACCACCGCCGCCCCTTCCCACATCAAGAGATCTAGAAAAGTCGCCTGTTTTCAAGACCCCTACACGCCCTGCACTTCCCAGAGGCTTGTCGGAGAGTATTGCCAACCGTCCTCCATTGCGCAGGTTGACCACACAGGCTCTAATTAATCATCCTGAGCCCGTTCCTAAACCTAGTCGCAAGGGCTGGGCGGGAGTCGTTCATGAGCTGCAGACATCACCCAAGATGCAACAACGCCATGCCTCAATTGAGCGAGCAATGTCGAAACCATACTCACGGTCACCATGATGTTCGAACTTTCATCTGGTTTTCTTGACACTTTGGACTGCAGTTACAGCAAAAAGACATGACCATTACATATTGTATAACACAACTATATCGACTGGCATTACACATTACACGTTACATATTACACACGGCACATTGCACGGCGTTCTTGGTGTGGCTAGCAAAACATTAACGATAAAGCATAGTCCGGTATGACTACGGGCATTTCACCAATCACAGGAGGCATGGTTGAATGAGCGATGATTAACGATGGGTTCATTTGATAATGACAGGAGGTTGGAGGAGGTTGGTTTACTGATTTTATTTCACTTCCATAGATGGGATGATACCCTTTTCCCGTGGTCTCAAGACACGATGTTTCCCTTGTTTGTTTGTTCTTAGTTATTTTATCTCTGAATCTATATTTAAATCTGTTGCCATAGTTTTATCATATTTGGCAGGCTCTGATGAGTTACAGTACTGATATTGATGAGTATGGAGGGTACAGTTCTCGATCAATGGCCAGTCACTGCGTCAGGGCCGGTGCCGTTCCTCTCTCCAACTGTAAGATTGTTAATTTGCAGGGCTTGTAGGGTTGATCCTGTGGGCTTACCATCGAGCGCCACCAAGAAGCGGCTTACACAGTTGTAACACGCGACCTATTGCTAGTGTTAGGTCAAGTTTGGAAACTACTGAAGGAGTTTGGCTTACTGTCGCCGTGATTTCTACAATTTCCTGCTCAGTGAAGAACTCTCGCAGACGGTCGAAAGTCTCATCCTTGACTTGAACGTTCCTCGTCATCTCGTCCGTGAAGAGAATCACAGCCCATTGCTTCTCCGACAGCTCAGTAGGTCGCTCGCCGAGGGTGTCTTGCTTAATAGCCTCAAGACCAGCCTCGGAAACACCACCTTTGACGGCCAGTGGCGCATGGTGCTTCCATTCGTACCATGCCTTATTGCACACAGCAACCCGAGAGATGGCAAGCTCCCGCAAGTCATCGCTTAGAGACGTTTTGGTGCGGACTGCACCGAGGAATGAGTTCCAACCATCAGCGACATGCGGGGAGTGAAGGAGAGCCAAATCCAAAGATTGGAGAGGCCGGGGAGCACGACGCTCCTCTATGCGCTTCACAATAGCGGCATGTTCCTCGGTCTTGGTCTCAGGAGGGTTGGATACGTAGGGGATTCTCATGATGGCGGTTTGTTCAGGATACTCGGCCTAGTGTAAGTGATATGCTCTGCGGGCTTGGCTCGGACACTGTGAATTTGGAGTGATAATAATTGAGGATGAGCTATTGGGTAAGTGAGGTTTTGAAATCGAAGAGGAAATAAGGCATATTAAAGTGATGCGGTACTCGCATTTGGTTATATATTCACCCGGCATAGCGCGGGGTCGGCTTTCAACAGCCAACTCCCGACTCCACTTCCCGAGAATCGGCGCCGAGAGACGGAGCTTGACTACGGCAATAAGATACTAGTACCCGACAAGACAATATCAACCAAGAGGTACGGATATGGTCACCATAACTACAGCAGTCATTTCTCGAGTACTAGTGTATGACTTGGAAAACTCGAGCCAGCTACTTACTTAGTCAAGTATGTGATGTTGAAATCTTGAAATGAAAAAAAGTATCATTAGCCCAGCTGGCGAGCAATAACTAAACCTTGGTACATGGCTGTGTTGCTCAACCCCAGAATAACCTTTAACCTTTGAAAGAGTGATAGAGCCCGAGACGATGAGTGCATATGCGCTCGAATAACATATTTGTATGATAGAACTCAATCATCGAGTGCACCCGCGTGAGCCAAATCTATAAATCTATAAATGCGCTGTCGAGATTGAATCGACTTGGTTGCTCCACCAACTCCAACTACGACTTTGTCCACATACATTTTTCGCCCTTCAAGATTTACATTTTTAATCTTCTTCACACAGCGTCTATAGAAACGCAAGAAGAATAAACCAAGGCGAAACAAAAGCGAAGAACCAAACAAAAAACAGAAAAAAGCATCAAACGACTCATAGGTCATAGTCTAGATTGTCAATATCTTTTTTTCCATGATACCTACTACCTACAGCTTGACTTGAGCTTGGATCACCACCCAAGAAACGCGCTGCGTATGATCACGTGACAGGGAGCTTCCACTTTGATCATTAACGCGACCTCACTTTTTCTCGCGTCGTCGCAACCTCCTGTCA
Source organism: Fusarium nodosum (assembly GCA_014898975.1). Taxonomy (NCBI): domain Eukaryota; kingdom Fungi; phylum Ascomycota; class Sordariomycetes; order Hypocreales; family Nectriaceae; genus Fusarium; species Fusarium nodosum. Next base: position 191,762 of record JAAVUE010000046.1, read on the forward strand.
TCAGTTCCTCGTTACTCTCGCCTCTTTCGTCACTCTAGATCGCGCATCCATCAACCACGATGGCCGAGATTAAGATTGACAGCAAACTCTTCCAGGAGCGCATTTCGCACTTCGCCACGGCCTGGAAGAATGACTTACGCTCCAAGGATGGCCTGTTCAACGGCGCCCAGTCTCTGGTGGTAATGATGGGCAAGGTCGAGGAGGTCCCCGAATTTCACAAGAACAATGCGATTCACGTATGCGACCACGAAACGACCCCAAACTTTGGACGCGATCAATATACTGACATGACACTATAGTTCTGGCTTCTTGGATACGAATTTCCAACAACCCTGATGTTGTTTACGCTCGACACTCTATACATTCTCACAACAGCAAAGAAAGGTTAGACACCTTGTACTTTCCACTGCAATGCCTTATACTGATCGCAACTCAGCCAAACATCTCGAACAGCTCAAAGGTGGCCGATTCCCGATCGAAGTGCTCGTGCGAGGCAAGGACGCTGCGGAGAACGAGAAGCTCTTTGTCAAGCTTACCGACAAGATTAAGGAGGCAGGAGTAAGTCAGTCGCCATTTCGAGATTGAATGTTTCTAACGATAGTGTTTGTAGAACAAGGTTGGCACAATCGCCAAAGACACCTCCCGAGGACCCTTCGTCGACGAGTGGAAGAAGGTGTTCGCCGAACACTGCAAGGAGGTTTCCCAGGTCGACATCTCTGCAGCCCTTTCCACCTATGCCTTTGCCGTCAAGGATGAGAATGAACTCCGAGCGATGCGAACTGCCTCCAAGGCCTGCGTTGCCTTGATGACCCCCTACTTCCTCGACGAGATGTCCAACATTCTTGACGCCGAAAAGAAAGTCAAGCATTCCGTGTTGGCCGACAAAGTCGACAAGAAGCTAGATGATACCCAATTCTGGAAGACTGTGCAGCTTCCTAGCAAGGGCAAGCTTCCTCCTGACATGGATCCCGCTCAGCTGGACTGGATTCTGGGACCAGCGATCCAGAGTGGTGGCAAGTACGATCTTAGGTTCGCAGGCGAGTCCAACGACGACAACCTCCACGCAGGCATCATCATTGCCGCTATGGGTCTCCGATATAAGTCTTACTGCTCAACCATTGCACGAACGTACCTGGTCGACCCAAACAAAGCTCAAGAGAGCAGTTACAAACTCCTCACCCTGATTCACAACACCATCATCAAGGAGATTCGTGATGGCATGACGGCAAAGGAGGTGTACGGAAGGGCCGTTGGTATCATCAAGAGCAAGAAGCCAGAAATGGAGAAGCACTTTCTCAAGAACGTTGGTTGGGGTGTCGGTCTAGAGAACAAGGACCCTACCCTCGTTCTCAATGCGAAGAACCAGAGAGTTCTGAAGGACGGCATGACTCTTATCATCAACACAGGTTTCCAAGACATCGAGAATCCTCATCCTCAGGACAAGAACAGCAAAGTGTACGCAATGGTCCTGACTGATACCATCAGAGTTACTTCATCAGATCCTGTGGTTTTCACTTCCGAGGCACCTACAACTGCTGATGCCAACTCTTTCTTCTTCAAGGACGACGAGGAAGCTGAGCCTGCCCCCAAGAAAGAGAAGAAGGACTCACGCGTTGGTGCCGTTGCTACTAAGAACATTACAACCACAAGACTTCGCTCAGAGCGCACAACTCAAGTCGCTAATGACGATATCGAGAAGAAGCGACGCGAGCATCAAAAAGAACTGGCAGCTAAGAAGCAAAGGGAAGGTCTCGCGAGATTCTCCGAATCCACAAATGACCAAAACGGAGGCGAGGTCAAGAAGTTCAAGCGCTTCGAGTCCTACAAGAGAGACAATCAGTTCCCCGCCAAGATCAAGAACCTCGAGGTTGTTGTTGATAGCAAGAACAGCACAGTCGTTTTGCCTATCATGGGACGTCCTGTGCCTTTCCACATAAACACCATCAAGAACGCCAGTAAGAGCGACGAAGGTGAATGGTCTTTCCTGCGTATCAACTTCCTGTCCCCTGGTCAGGGTGTAGGTAGGAAGGACGACCAGCCTTTTGAGGATGCCTCGGCGCACTTCGTCCGAAGTTTGACTTTCCGATCGTCCGATGGTGAGAGATACAACGAAATAGCGACTCAAATCTCCAACATGAAGCGCGATGTGGTCAAGAAGGAGCAGGAGAAGAAGGATATGGAGGACGTCGTTGAGCAGGATAAGCTTGTCGAGATAAGGAGTGAGTCAACCTTGAAATATTTGTGATGAGACGATGCTAACTGATATCTAGACCGACGACCGGCTGTTTTGGACAACGTCTATATTCGTCCTGCTATGGAGGGCAAGCGAGTTCCAGGAAAGGTTGAGATCCATCAGAATGGTATCCGATACATCTCACCCCTGAACGCTCAGCACAGAGTAGATGTGCTGTTCTCAAACGTCAAGCACCTTTTCTTCCAGCCGTGTCAACATGAGTTGATTGTCATTATTCACATTCACCTCAAGGATCCTATCATTGTCGGTAACAAGAAGAAGACAAAGGACGTCCAATTCTACCGAGAAGCGACAGACATCCAGTTTGATGAAACGGGTAACCGTAAGCGAAAGTACCGATATGGCGATGAGGACGAGTTCGAGGCAGAGCAGGAGGAACGCCGTCGGAGAGCTGAGTTGGACCGCCTGTTCCAGGGCTTCGCGCAAAAGATCGCCGAGGCTGGCCGAAACGAAGGAATTGAGGTTGACATGCCTATCCGCGAACTTGGATTCCACGGTGTGCCATTCCGAAGCAATGTCTTCGTTCAACCTACCACGGACTGTCTTATTCAGGTTGTCGAACCTCCCTTCATGGTTATCACTATTGAGGAAGTTGAAATTGCCCATCTGGAACGTGTCCAGTTCGGGTTGAAGAACTTTGATATGGTCTTTGTCTTCAAGGACTTTACACGACCTCCTTACCATGTCAACACTATTCCTGTTGAGTTCCTCGACCAAGTCAAGGACTACCTTGACTCTTCAGATATCGCCTACACAGAAGGTCCTCTTAACCTCAACTGGCCGACCATCATGAAGACTGTGACAGCAGACACCCACCAGTTCTTTGCCGACGGTGGTTGGTCCTTTTTACAGGCTGATTCAGATGATGACGGAGGTGACCCGTCTGACGAGGAGTCTGCTTTCGAGATGGACGAGGACGAGTTTGATGAGGAGTCCGAATCTAGCGAAGAGGGCTCTGACTTTGGCAGCAATGCCAGTGATGACGAAGACGAGGACGCCGAGCTCGACAGTGAGGATGAGGGTGAAGACTGGGATGAGCTAGAGCGCAAGGCCAAGAAGCGAGACCGTGAAAGCGCCATGGAAGAGGAAGACCGTGGTGCTAATAAGAAGAAGCAGCGCAAGCGCTAAACGGCAAAGCGGCATGAACTTGGAACTGCGTCGTTCTGATTGATTTGCTTCCCCATTTGTACTAAAACATGCAATCTTTCTTTTGGGCTTTACTTTATGTGTGGGCTCTCGCGGTCTTTTTGATGAGACGATATGGGTAGCGGAGCAGCATACCTAAAACAGCTATTGTTGGTGAGAGGATGGTGCTCTTCCCAGTGTATTTCGAGATGACCAGGATCGGTCAAGGACAGTTGTATCAGGCAGATTAAGATAAGCTAATTTTATGATTTTGAGCATTTAGACAAATTCTTGCAAGTTGCTTTTTCCCTAGTACGTGATGGATGATAGTATGTGGCTGTCAGCATTTCAAGCGTTGTGGTTATCTACACATCATTTTCAAGACAGCATTCGTAAACAGTTCAATTCATTCTATCCATGATTCCGAATCGCAGCGCGCCAAACTCCCTACCCATATAAACACGTACGAAGCATACAATCCACGCTCTTTCTCCGTCCCAATTTTCTCAAGCTTTTTGAGAGCATGGATAGGCAAGACGCCGCTATACCACGAGGGAACATTGTTGGAGTCGGGCCCTTGCTACCCTTCCAATGCCCAAAAAAGAAAACGGAAGAGTCGCAGGCTGCAATAATGACTAGTCGCACAGAAAAGGGGAAAGACAAAGAGCCACATGAGCAATGAAAGCAATAGGCGATATCCAAACTAATAAAAAAAACCAAAACATGGTTCAGAGCACCATCTCTTGGTACCCAGCAGTCAACGCCAAGTGCTCGGTTCATCTACCTGACTACACGCCTGACCTGGATGAGGACGACATAGGCAGGAGAATCCCACCTGTTGTGCTAGGCGGGGACTTGCGAGATGCAGAGGCTGGACTTGAAGGATCTTCCAGAAGAGCGCGAGAGTCGTCGCGAGCTGACTAGGCCTCGCCAGGACGGAGTTCGCGACCGGAAGCGACGGCTGTACTGGGGCCGGACTTGGCGCCAGGGGCGTTGTTCCACGAGAGATAGGTGTGATCGCCCAATTTTCTATTACCGAGTTAGTAAGAAGAATATCCAGGGCCATGTAGAAGACAAACCTGGGTCGGATAAGGTGAGTGACTGTGAAGACAGTACCGAGAAGGATGCAGACACCACCGACGACAACGTAAGCGATGCCAAGGAAGGGATTGCGTCCTCCGACAACGGTTCGGGTAGAAATGATGATGGACTTGGTACCCTTGTACTCTCGAGTCGGGAAATCTGATCTGGGGTTAGATGAAATGTCCTAGCAATGTCCGGGAATCAACTTACGATCATCGATGATAAGGTCATAGGTTCCTGGCCACATAGCCTGTGTGTTGTTGCGCTGGTAAAGCTTGCTGAAGGTGGGAAGACCGGCAGTTCGCATCCAGACCTGGAAAGCCTCCCACTCCTTGAGGTTGGGAGGAGGAGTATCTTTGGTGTATCCATCAGGGTAGCGCTTCTGCCAGTTGGGAGGCGGCACAATCTCGTCGTAGTTATACTCAGTCTTCTTATAAAGGTCCTTGTCACTATCCCATGAAATACCCGAGTTGTTGCTCATAAGGTAGGTCCATGTCTCGTTGCCACTGCCCCCCGGGGGGTTTGTAAGCTTGGGGCTAGTGAAGGTGTCGTTGAACATGGAGTTGGCGATGAGACCGCAGGGGTAGTAGGGCTTGTTTCCTTCTCCATACAGAGGGGTACAATCGGAGTTACGAATGTCGCTGATGGATCGCTTCGAGCCCTTGAGCTGGTCCGAGTCGAAGGAAAGAACGTATCGACGATGGTTCTGGTAGAAGTTGGTGAGGCGGTAGTAGAAGAGAACTGGAGGACCCATCTCCTCTGGAATGGTGAACTTGAGATGACATCGAGGGTTGAAAGTTTTAACACCGTTGTCAAGCGTGGTGCTGACGTTGACCTCGCGCGCCCATTGAGCATTCACGGAACTGTTAGAACTCTTGAATGCAGTGCTGACAGCGCTGCTAGGCATTCCTGTAAAGTTGCTTCCACCTCTGCTACGGATAGGAGCATCGACAATGCAGTTAGTGTAGTCGAGTCGAATCTCTTGGACCTGGGTTTGCGCATTAGAATGGAGTGGTAGAGGTGGTTTGGGGTTTCGGGGAAATTGTACCTGAGAGCTCGCGTACAACAGCAGACCGCCGATGGGAGCGAATATAATTCCAATGGCGAAGAAGAGAGGCAGAACAGTCTTTGGTGTTAGGATAGGCCTGTCGCATCGTATCAGCATCGAAGGGGCGATTGAGCAGATGGGATAAGGGTAGCAATGACATACTGCCAGGCCTTTAGACGCTGCTGTCGAAAGGCAGTATCTAAGATGCATCAATTAGCACTTGTTGGTTTCCTTATGTGCATTCAATCGCGCATTATTTCTTCGTATGGAGCGCATTATTTTGAGGCGCACTCACTCGCAGGGCGGCGACTCTTCTTCTTGTCCGGCTGCTTCGGGCCATCATTAGAGTCGATGGAATCAGTGTGGTCGATGCCACGGGGTTGTTCGTCGGCCATTGTATCGTCGTCAAAATCGATCTGTCGGTCTCGTTCCGCGTGCGCGATGTAAATGCAGTGTAATATCGTTGATAAAAAGGACTCGGGGTTGCGAGGGGAGGAAAAATATGCGACCCTCTTGTGAAGCTGACGGGGATAGAAAGGAACGGTCGCGCTGTGGCTCGTGAAGCCTTACGTGTGTATTGAAGGAGTACGTACCCTTCCTCCATCCTCATGCAAATGTACCTGTCTGCTAAAGGGCAGGTGGAGTAGGCTGTGCCCCCCCTCGAAGGAGTCCCAGGAGTTCAGCGGTTGGCGGGTAGCAACTAACGCGCCCCAGTGAAAAAGTCCCCTGAAACATTAGTACCCTGCCGTTGAAAGATTATACACTGTAGATTAGCTTTAACAACGGAAATCCCATGAATGCAAAGGTTTATCTGCTATGCATGCTTAAAATCACTGACTTGATGGAAGATATAAGTCCTTGCTGCTGGAGTATACTCTTGATCGCATATTCAATCAAGTTAGAGCAGGGCTATACTTGATAAACAATGCATTACTCGATCAATTAAATCAGTAGCAGTTGCACAAACCAATCAGCAAAAAGAGACCGAGGCAAGACAACCACAAAAAGACAACACCGACGCAGGCCTGATTCGAACAGACGCCTCCGAAGAGAATAGATTTCTAGTCTATCGCATTAGACCACTCTGCCACTGCGCCTTCTTGTGTGAAAGCCTTAGGTGTCCCATGAATGATGAAGCCAGCTCTTTGATGGAAGTCTGGCCAAGAATGCTAACAAAGCTCACACCAACATGCCAATCCTGGAATCACGAGTACTGTGGTATTAACTGATTTGATATAATGTCCCTTGAAGAGCTTCTTATAAGTCATAAATGGATACCTAGGCTAACCTCATGTATGCAATGCGTCCGAGTGACGAGTTCCTGTTCTTCCTTCATCACCATATTATGCGCATATATATAATTACATGAGTATATATATACGCCTGTTCCCCTTCTCCTTCTCTCGATATCCATCAATTCCTCTTCTCTCTATCTCCTCTTTAATGCTATAGCCAAGCCGCCCCCCTTTCCATGCGGACTCTTTCCAGCAGCAGCGAATGGCTCAATAACCGGGGGAATAAAAACTAATAAAAATAGGTCAAAACGTGTACGCCTATATGTATGTACGGGCTTATCGACTGTAATGCGATGGCCGAGGGGAAAAAAAGAGAGAAAGCATCCCAACTAGAAAGTAAAGGGATAACAATAGTTGTGGACGCGGATAACAAGAACCCCAAAGAAGTATCAGGCCGTCATTTTCCTGACCCACCTCCTGCAGTTGAATGAACAAAGAAAATGCTAAACTCCGAAAAATAGATGTCCTCCCGCTAAACTTTTGCAACTTGAAAACAAACAAAGGGTGTACGTGGAACAGGGTAGTGTTATGGGATGGGTATGTCGTTAGGTGTGCAATGCGTCGCTTTGCTGATATTCCCAATAAGGGTCTCAGCATGAACACCGATCACGGGCATCATCCGTGTTTCTCCTTGGGTGCACCGTTCTCTCCATCCATATGTGGCTGAACGGCATGTCCATTTACTCTCGGTTTTGGCTTGAGCGAAGACGAGCGCTTCTCGTTCTCTGGCTCCTCAGGGATTGTCGCAAACTTCTTGAGAACTTGCTTGAGAGCCGGCCGTCGGATAGGTTTAGCAAGAAACTCATCCATACCAGAGTCAATGCATTCCTTGACGTTGCTCTCTTCGGAGAAGGCTGTCAGGGCAACGATGGGAGACTTGTAGCCCATCTCTCGAATAAGTCGTGTACTTTGTAGTCCGTCAACATTCGGCATTTGGACATCCATAAAGATCACGTCAAAGGATTGGTTTTTCTCCATTGTCGCCTTGACGAGATCGTATGCTTCCTGGCCATCTTTTGCAATGGTCACATCGTAAACGTCCTCAAGTTTCAGCATGCGACTGACAACTTCAATGTTGGTCGAGTTATCATCTGCAACCAGAACACGTACTCTTTGGCCACTCTTGTTCGCCATGGCACGGTCAATCTCAGCCATTTTTTGCTGAGTACTCTTGACGGCTGGAGGGTCGGCGGCAAAGTAAGGTTGGCTTAGGCCGACCAATCGAGGTTGAGGGTTGAGAGCCCCCGCTGACTTCGTCTCGGCGGCAGGCTTAGGAGTGTTAGGGGCGGTGCGCTGCAGTTCCAAATCGCCGGCATCTACACTTGTTGGGCGGGATTTAACACTGCTTGAAGCAGTGCTTGAAGTCCTAGATCTAAACATGAGTACATATGTGCACACCATTGACGATAAGAACTTACCGGTCTTTCACGTATTTCAGTGGAATCTGCATAGTGAAGGTTGTGCCCACGCCCACAGAACTCCGTAAACTGATAGAACCTCCCATAAGGCCTGCCAGCTGGTGGCAGATACTCAAGCCAAGACCAGTACCACCAAACTTCTTGCTCAAACCAAGATCTCCTTGGACGAAAGGCTCAAACACCTTTTGCTGCATGTGCTCGGGAATACCCGGGCCAGTATCTTGAACCTCGAACTCGAAGATGTATGACTTGGCACCCGGAGGAGGCGGCGTAGGCGATCGCTCGCGGACTTGTACATGAGGCGTAGCCTTCGGGTCCCTGGGGTTGATGGAGAGTGCGGTTCCTGTGCTGCCGAATTTCTGTGCCGAGTTTCGAGCTGAGGTTCCTGAATTAGCTGAGCTAGCGCTCCCACGTTGCCGAGGGCGTCCTGTCCGCGAATTGTTTCGTGAGTTCTTGGAGATTGACGATGCCCGACTGTCATTCTCGGCAAGTACTTCTGCTTCTCCAAGACACTTGATTCGTACCGAAACACTTCCGTTATGAGGTGTAAACTTCAGACTGTTGCTCACCAAGTTGATGATGACCTGGAGTATTCGATGCTGATCACCCCACAGGCACATGTCCTTGAGTCTTCCAGTTCCGTGGGGACCCAGTGCTGGTAATCTTGTCTCGCCGTTTGTTCGATCTGGACTTGTACTAAAGTCGACGTTATCTGAACTAATGAAATCTACCGAGAAATTGATCTTTCCTTCTCGAACCTGTTTGTCAAAAATGGTCAAGATTTGTGATCGGATATCGGCCAGGCGAAACTCTCTCAACTCGAGGCTGAGCTGCTGGCCGATCTGATTCTTGGAAAAACTCAACAAATCCTCCAAAAGATGAAGTAGTAGGTCACCCGATTTGTAAAGAGTCTTCAACGACTGCTTGATCCTTACAATGTCATTCTCCTCCATGCACACGGCGCACATTCCAAGAATGCCATTCAAAGGGGTCTTGAGCTCATGAGAAATGTTGGCGATGAACAGTGTCTTGCTTTCATTGGCTGCCTCTGCAGCCTTCTTGCTTTCTTCCAATTCTCTTGTACGCTCGGCAACCTTGACTTCGAGAGACAGGTATTGCTTCACTAATTCGTCGCTCATGTCGTTAAAGATTCGCGTCAATTCCGTGAGCTCATCTGTGACAAAGTGTCTTCGGTCATTGACCTTGGCGGGGATCTTGAACATCCGACGAGCCACATCTCGATTCGAGCTAGGTCCACTCGATTTGCCTTGAAGTCGTCGGATGAATTTGGCTATAAGTCCCTTCTTTTTCGATCGTCGTGATTGGCCTCCGGAGCTTGGAATCTCGTCCCCAAAATCAGAGTCCGAGTCGATAAACGAGTCTTCGTATCCTGGGGGATTAACCGACTTTTCCGTGGCAGCTTTGAGCTTTCGAATAGGCAAAACACTGACGTGAGCGCAGGGAATGACAATCAATGCTATCAACCCCACAGTGCCAAAGACGGTACCAAGAAGGATATTCCTCAAAGTGTTTATTGGCTTATAAGCCTCCCATTTGGCTTTCTCGACGATGACTGTCCAGTTTGCCAGGGGGGTCTGAGTTCGAGCAAAGCCAACGGCAACACGGGCGTTTTGTTCGTTGTGAGTGTTTATTAAAGAGCTGGCGTTGCTGACCGTATCGTAATGCTTGGTGAATGAATCAAATGCAGCTGGATAATTCTTTACCGGAAAGGCCCGGTTGCCATATTCGCTGACAAACTGATGAATGTCGTGAAGATCCTTGTGTCCCTCTGGACTCTTTGGAGGAAGGACGAATTTGACCAGGACATTGCCAAATTCATCACGGTTGGGGGTGTATGTTGCATTGCTTGCTGGCTGTGTCTTGTTGAAGCGGTTGGATCTGTCCGTTGGGCCTATAAGCAGGACTGAACCTGTCTCACCCAGTCCTTCACGAGAATCCTGGACCGCCGTGAGGGATTGAGCAAGAGTGACGACGCTCATATAGCCCAGAATAAAAGTATCGTTATTATCTCGAACAGGAATGGTCACGGACAAGAGAGAGGCAGACTCGTTAAGAACGAGGGGGCCGAGCAATAAACCACCATCGCGAGCAATTCGAACATCGTCGAAGGCCTCGGCTGCGTATGCGGTAGTGTTGTTCCGTACACTGTTCGGTCTTTTGAGGTCGATGTATGTAAGATTAGGGAACAAGCTTGGGGGGTAACCCAGATCAGTGTCTCCAAGAAAAACATTAGCTCCCTCAGAATCCTTGTAGGGGAGTTCAATCTCTGGTAGCGAAAGAGATGTCACATTGAGCAAAACGCCGCCTTTAGTTTTTGTGTTGTTTCTCGAGAATAGTCTTATTTGCAACAAGCCCGATGATGTGCTGACAGAAAGTGCGCTTTCAAGGTCCTCACGAGCATCTGCCCACTCATTCTCGCCAGTGTCGTAGTAGTTAGTGAGTGCATTCTGGACGAGAATTCGGGAGGAAATGGTCATGGCGATGGTCTCAATAAGGTCCAGCTCCGCCGAAATCCGTGACGCCTTGAGAGAAGCTGTAAGTTGCAGGCCATCGCGCTCGATATCGACGACAAAGCGGTTGACGTAGATCCATGTTGGGATAGAGACGATGGCGAGGGAGACGAGGACGGCGAGAAGGACGAGGGCCGCAAGCTGCTCACGAATGGCGATGCGCATGGTAGGCAGGCTTAAAAGAAAGGATGCGAGGGTCGAGCGCGACGACGCGGCATCGTCAACTTTGTTGGAAAGCAGTCAGTTCAAGGCACAGACGATGGGATAAGGGTCGAGGAAGTTGTGTTCGAAAGGTCTGATGAAGCCTGACAGCAGTTGTACGGAGCAAAGATGAGGCTCGTCTCGGCGCCTGCGATCTTGGATAGAATTGGGTGGATGCCAGGTTTCGACTTGGTCCCTCGTGTCGTCGCTATCGCCGTCGTCCAGAATAACTCAAACTTCCCGTCGCAAAGAGAGGTTGTGGTTGTGGACCGATGATCGACAGCACAGCCAAGGGAGGCGAAAGCTTTCTGAGCGTGGGTGTGCTGACTCGGTGTTTCCGGAGATGGCAACCGTTTCAACAGCGCCCGAAAGAAGCTGAAGAGTACCTATACCGGGACAGAGAATGCGCGTGTCGCCCTTGTTGCTGTTGCTGTGCCAGTGAGTATTGGACTCGATATTGTGCGTGTTTCTTCTAAAGGAGCGAGTCGTGCGAAGTCGCAACTGCAGCTGATGGGACACAAAAGACTGTCCGGGATTTGGGATGTAAGAGCTGGGGGAAGAAGGATGGGGATTGGGGAGGAGAGTGCTGTGATCAGCGGAGGCTTTTTTGGGGGTGTGCGGTTTGGTTGGACGGCAGGTACTGTAGCAGTAGAGCAATAAAGCTTGGCCTTTTAGAGAAGCTACCCGACGCGTGGAGGTGCAGGCAAGTAGTGTAGGTGTTGAAGTGCTTGTAGTGACTGCCCGGTTTCAGTACTACCTTGTAGAGGTAGGTATCAGTCAGTTTCTATCACTGATCGTACAATGTGCCAAGGTGAATTGTTCCTTTTCGTGGAACGTTTTGCAGTCAACAAACTCTGGCCGACAAAGACAAATGGGTATTCGTTTTCAAATGGAAATGGGACATGTCAGAAATACCGTCCCCGTCGTTACCGGACTTAGCCCAGTTACTGACAGTCATGAAGCGGATTGCGCGGAGATGGATATGGCCAATTGAGCCTGGCGCCACGGGGCGGGGAGTTAGAAAGGTAAGCTGCAGGTGAGCTATAGTGGACTGTACTGGTTACAGTAGACACCTATGGATGGAGGAGTGCCCGTTGAGTAGCGGGATTGTGGCTTGACATGACACGAATTGGATGACAGAGACTTATTTGACAGGGTTTTATCCAATTCTTGCCATCGAAATCTGGTCTTTGAATGAAAGCAGCAATTCAATTCTCGATAATGTAACTAGGTAGTACTTATTCTTATTCAACATTGAAAGAAAACAAACTCCAGACTAGATTGAGTTCGGCTACGGATGATTGACATTGATGCAAGGATGAAAAGGGCAACGATCGTCCCATAGCCTGGCCGATCGCGTGCATCGATTATACAAACGAGGGTGAGAGCAGAGAGAAGGAAAAAAAAGAAGAGAGCAACGCACAGACAAGATACAAAAACAGACGGTGTGGTATTAAGCGGATCTGGATGAGCCAAGATTATATATTCAAGACCAGAAGAGCTGAAAGACGGATTAGGCCGTTATATAAAGTCTAAATGTATCCCCAGGTAGCAGAGTACATAACAGTTCTGCTTAATGTATTGCCCCGACAAAGCTGGCCGGTGTAGTATTTCTTTCATCAGTCTCTTCTAGGCAGTTGGATCTTTCTCTGGCTGCACGGATACTCATCAAATTTATTATTAACAATGCGGATAGCTACTGTTTGAAACGTCGGTTCTATCCACCTCATTTCCAGTGGCAAAAGTCGTTGAACTGTCAAATGTGTCTGGACTGTTGTATAAGAGGACCCTTATGCCTTAGACTGGTTCTCTAGTCAGGGCACTTTTCCGTAGAGGGAATTAGTTGTTTGGTAGGTAAAACTTTGATGATGATGAGTTGATGAGGGGTATTTTACTCGGACTGTTTGAACGTTAATGATGTTCAATAAACTCTGTATTATTTTACATATTTTAACTACTCTTCGTATACTGATATCCATGGAATAAATATTGATTGGTTTACGGACATTACGCCCAGGGTAGGTGTTTTGCTCCGTTTATTTTAATTTCCCCGACCAAGCAAAAAGCCAAAAAGCAAGCATCTTAACACCCCCCCGGGTAAAAGACGACAAATTAGCGAGGTTTTTGATCCCCCCCGCCAAGCCTTTTCTATCTCTCGATCTGACTTTCATCAACAGATCGACAACGACTTTTGCTTTGCTTTACTCTGGAGGATCCACCTTGAAAGGCACCTTTAAATAACATGATACGATCCTTGACGAGGGATGTTCTAGACTCTCCAGTAAGAACCACCACAACCTATCAAAGCTCAAGACAACTAATGCATTCAAACTGTCTACAGTTATTCTCACAGTGAAGTGGTTGTCTCTGAATATATGCATGCATTCCAGTTATATGCCGTATGGAATGAGGCAAAAGGAATCACCCCCCATGTCAACAAAGCTCAAATTTCCATCTCCCGCTATTCTATTCCATTCCAACCAAGAGACCCCCTCTCTCTTCATGGCCAACTAAGCCAGCGGTCAGTTTCGTCTATTCATCACATCTTCAATTATCATCATGCACCACCAGTCATCCTTACTTCTCCAGTTCTGCGGATCTCGCGAAAGCCCTGCCCATGTAAATGGGTAGTAGCTTCGCTTCATCCGCCTCTGGTCACGAATCACCACATAAGTTCTGGATACATAAATGGTGCCTTGTTTCAGCTGACAGGGAACATGATATTTGCAAATTCTCGTTTGAGATGCCAAGTTTTCGTTTCGATTCTTCTCCCACTAAATTAACTCCCGACTACAGATCAAAGTACCCGCAGTAGATAGACGAGATCATCACTACTACCACATAAATCAACCTCAGTATCGCTCCATAATCCACTGCCATCGCTCATCAACACTCATCTCTTCCAGGACAGCCGTCTCAGCCTTCTTTATCTCGGTATATCTTTGCACCACTTCTGCCCCAAGCAAACCAACCAACTCTCTATCTTGCTGCAGAGCCTCGAGCGCCTCCTGTATGCTCCTGGGTAGCCTCGCACTTATCTTGAGCTCTTCCCTTTCAGACGAGGACAGTAATGCGGGATCCTTTGTGCAATCTCCCAAGACGAGCGCCTCGTTGTCAGCGAGTCCCTGCACGCCTGCTAGTATGATCGCTGCCAGCGACAGGTAAGAGTTGGCGATCCCGTCGATACACTTGATCTCCCAGTGACTGCCCTCAACCTTGCGCAGCGGCACCTCGCGGTTCTGGGTACCCCAGGCAACCCAAGTACCGCCGGCCCAGCAGCCGTCCACAGCTCTGTCATAACTGGCCTTGCTACTGTATGTAAATGCAGCGATGGCTCGAAGATGCTTCAGAATACCGGCGTAGAAGGGTTCGTAGACTTCCTTCTCTGATCCAATGGGCGTTGAGATGGACATATGCATGTGCGCTGCTGTCCCACACGACGTCGCATACGGCTTGGGGTGAAGCGTCATGCGGAACCCCTTTGCTGTAGCACATCCACTGATAACATCTCTTGTGAAGAGAAGGTTGTCTACGGCCTCCAACGCTGGTGCTTTAGGCATCACGAATTCATATTGTCCGTTAGCGCTTTCGGGATGCATCATCTCAACGTATATACCGGCGGCATCAAGCTTCTCGATAGCGTCTTCAAGGACTTCAGTCGCCGCTTCATGGTCCATCGCCCGGGCCACAGACCACGCGTGTCCGTCTGTTTCGAGAGACTCGTACTTGGCCACCCCACAGCGTCGGAAGAGGACCATTTCAATCTCGAAACCGAGCGTGAACTCAAGTCCTTGCTTAGCTGCTTGGTCAAATGTCTTCTTCAGGAGAGTGCGTGTGCAGAGAGACGCAGCAGATCCGTCCTTCTCCTTAAAGTCACCCATGACTGTGATATATCCCTTTCGAGGCCCAAGGCGAAGAGTGCTTAGATCTGGATGCAGCTTGTACTCTCCTGTCGGGGTAACGTTAGGTACTGGGTGGTCTATTTGATCAATGCCAAGGCCAGCTTTGGTTACGCCAAAAGTGAAGTCCTCTCCGCTTCGCAGTAAAGACCATACGCGACGCATGGGAATTGCTCGCATCCGCGTCATGGCGGTGAAGTCGGTCCAAGTCACCTGCAAGAACCTTGGTTCTTCCTTATTCTTAAGAAACCGGGAGAGCGTTGCGATATTATTCTGTTCTGAGCATTGAAGCCCATGACTAGAGTTTGTAAGGAGCGGCTTAAAATCCAGGCCGAGGTCGTAGAGCTTGTTTGCGTTGTTGAAGAGCATGTCCCGGGCCATCTGGGCTGCTTGTGTCCAAGAAAAGTCTCCCTTGTTGACATAATCAACCAGGACAGTCTGTAACACTTCTCGAAGCTGATCCACAGCCACGATGTAAGTCTCTGGGAAGAAATGCCCGTCGGTGCTCCAGAGGATCTTTGATGTCGGACAAAGCTCCAGAATCTGTCGGACAACCCCTTCTTGCCCCTCACGACTGATGAAGGGGAACACTTCTCCGATATCAGCATAAACGTTGGCGTAAACGGTAGCTAGGTACCCCAGCTCACGGGTGAATGGATAACTGGCGTGGAGTAAAACTATCGGGACGTCTGGGTATGTCTTGATAAACTCCTGTAGATGAGCGGGCGATGACTTTGATAAGGTAATATCGTTATCACCGAGGCCAGTGTGGAACTGGATCGGCTTTTTGTGCTCATCCTCGCTGTTTTGAACCAAGCCTGCCAGGATATGAAGGAAGTAGTCGTTGAGAGGCTCATGATCAAGCCTCTCGAATGTCTGAGCACCGTCCTCTTTTCTAGCGTCAAAGATGAGCTGGAACTTTTGCATAATGATCTCAAGGTCGGTGACTTGAGTAACGGCAAGGCCTGTCCGGTAGCAGATGACCGACTTGAAACCAACAATTTCCGGGTCGTCAAGAGCATCGTATATGGCATTCATAAAGTTCTCGACGGATCCAGAGAATGCCTCGGAAGGGTGCGAGAATTGTCCGCAGGCCTTTTCAATACAAGCTGCCGCGACTTCCTCGATGCGAAGGATACGCTTGTTGGGGCTCCTCGTGTAGGCATTAAGCGTATGATAGGGCTCTACATCCGCTGGATCGCCCAAGAGATCATCGACCAATATGTTTTCAATTCCCGAGAGGCATGTCTTTATCCACTCATCATAGTTGCCCTTCTGCTTCCTTGTAACAGCAACTTCGACAGCATCCCAGGTCGGCTCAGTGCCGAGATGACGAGAGAGGAGTTTCACGACGCGGAGATGAGCCAAACTAGTCTTTGAGTCCCCGATGGCATCTCCGTTGGCCTCGGTAGCGATGGATAGAAGAGGGTGTTTCCTTATCGCGCTGAGTTTGAGGAGAGGATGGGCGTGATGATCAATTATGGGTGTAGTATGGATGACACGACGGAGGGACTCTTCTGTGTTAATCGTAGGAGCTGTCATCTCTGCCGTATCTTGATCAAGACCTTTCAGATGCTGTCATGAACCAACGTCTTTGAGTGAGAGACTATCGATGTCCCTAAATTGCTCAACACAAGAGAGTGGACTGATTGGGCCCCTCGTGAAATGACGTGATGGATTGTTGCTTTTTAGAGGCTGAGTCTCGCTAATTAGAAATATCTAAATCAAGATATAATAAGTATTTGGACGAGACAAGTCGATATGGAAGAGATGCCACAGTAAACAACTTTATAGTTGCATCAGGTTGGGTGTTGCTGCACAGCTACCCTGGGTAGTATTTGAGCCAAGATATTTTATTTTGTACCCTGGCTTCTCCTCGTTTCACTCATCTTTCGATTTCGATAACGGCATCTTCAACTGAGACAAACGTGGCGGGATCGAGTCAATTAGGCTTTGACAAAAGTTCACCCTGATGGGTCTCACGTAAACCGGATGTGTATTGACGAAAAGAAGCCGAGACTTGCAGTTGTTAGAGTCATTGACTATTCTATTACTGGTCCATCTTGCATCGGTATTGCGACGATCAAGTGATGCTAATGCAGCGCGTACAAGGTAACGTTGGTCTTTAGTCTCTGTTGTTATTCACTCATAGTAAGCACCAATTTGAACCTATATTCTTTACGTGGTACCTACATACCAAGGGGAGTTTGTGTACTTGGCTCTCTCAGAGTGGGTCCTCTGCTGGAGCTTATGGTTGATGCCTGAGGTGAGCTGCCACACCTTCTGCGCGACTGCAGGGTGAGCTATGCAACTTGAACCAACATTCACAAACGAGAAATCATAATACCAAGCCGGATTAATAAATTTGGCTTCAGTGCTCTATCTCATTAACCTTGCCTCCTGGTATCTCAAATACACCAGGGTAATAAGCTTCGTGGGCAGCTCGTTTTAAGATCAGGATATGCTTATTGCCTTTATTATCCTCGCGGATAATGGCGGCCCCAACAGTAATCTTGTCAGCAGGTTGGTAGATTGGCGACGATAGGGCCCAGGTTTGGATATCAGCCTTAGACATGCCTAGGAATTCCATGTCGATATGGATGAGACGATCAAGATTGTTTGATAAAACTCGAGTGTTCTTCTAGGGTTTTCGGTAGGTAGTGAGAGAGAAGTCTGGAAGAAAATTTCAGGATGTCCAATTCTGAGCAGCGATGGAAGGTGATGTAGAATGAAAGTTCTGTGGGTTACACAGAAGAGGGCGGCCCTCCATTATATACACAGGCACTCATTGGAGCTGCTGTCGCGTATTTAACTTTTCCATATCGTGCATTAGACGCACCTGACCACTTTTGACTCTGATTGGGATATTATAGTTTCACCAATATGCTCAAATGAGTCATAGGGTGCAGTGTTGGGAAATATTGTGTCTTTTGAAGTCATTCTTGTACAGATATGAATGAGTAAGATAACGATTTATGTCATACATACCTGTGCATCGTCAGCAGTCAGCAAACTAATCGGGGCCAACAAAGCTGTCAGAGCTATCAAGAAAGCCGCGGCTGTTGCCAGACAAAGCGGCATCCCGATCCACGATCTCAAGCCAACCCCAAACAGCGCTCCCATGCTTGTCTCAAAAATGAGGAACCCCAAGATCTCTCCAACTGCCAGCATCCCAAACAGAGTCCCAGCACGGCCTTTGTCCACCATCCCAACTAGCATTGCGCGGCACAGCGTAGGTAGACCCGAACCGAGAGCTGCGATGGTCAGACCGGCGATAACAAAAGATTCATTCGTGACCATCATCATGCAGAGACAACCGGCAAAGAACAGAAGGGAGCTCGAACGAGCTAGAATGGAGTATCGGAAGTGAGCTGACGAGCGAGAGAACTTGGTCCATGTGTATGTGATGACAGGTAGTAATATGCACAGGGTGAGCAGTGTGACGAGGCTTTGTAGAGACAAAATAAGTATCGAACGGTGGAGAGGCCTGTCGAACTGTATCGGCATCAAGCGGATGATGATTTCGGTCTGCGTGGTTGCCAGTGGTATCGTCATGATGGCACCAGGTAGAAGCCAGATAAGAGGCCTAGAAAACATCGACTTGACCGTGGCCAGTGCTGATGCTTTCTTGGTCAACTCGAAGTTGAGGTTGTCCAACTCGAGACCGTAGGTATACGGATCAATGTTTGCGGTGCAATCTTCCTGAGGCTGCACTTGTCTCAAAGTCTCCGCTGTTAAGGTGACTAGAATAAGACCACCGACAGATATCAAGCTCAAGGATAAGAAGAGCGGCATCCATATGGAAGACTGGGCGAATTTTCCTGATATTACAGGTCCAACAAGCTGCGCGCCTAGAACAGATGCGACAACCCATTGAATCCAAGTTGATCTGATCAGAGTGGTCAGCAAGTAGTACTCGTCTTCCCAAGAACAAGTGTGACTTACCGCTTGTCCTCGGGTACAATATCCGCGATGACAGCAAACACCATGGCTTCAGCAACACTCCTACCCCCGCCAAATAGCAAGGGAACACCGATGCCCCAAATGGCTTCAAGTGGGATCTTGTCTGATTGCCAGCACACGAACATGGCGTAGCCTTGGGAGAGAAGCATGCTGGAGATGCTTGCACCGAGTACAGGAAGACGACCGATTCGATCTGCGAGAAGTCCCAACGGGAAAGCGGCCAGAGTGGCTGCGCAGAGGTCAGCATAGAGACTCTAGAAGAGTACCGTGAATGAATGTTTATACCAGAAATAGTGCCAGCGATTTGCATTCCTGTAAGGATAAAGTCGAGTCTGTACTGCACTGGCTCGTCTCGACAAGATTCTTCAGGGAGGAGCTCCGGGCTATCGATTTGATGAACCTGTCTGCATACAATATCCTGCATAAGCTTGATAGACGGAAGGTCGCTTATTGAGAGGCCAAGTTGAATAATAAAGAGGCATATTGATAGAAACGGGAGCAGGTAAGCTTGTGGTATGGTGAATGGACGAGACCACATCATGGCATTCGTGATGATTTGATGTAGAATTTTGCTTGTGCAGTTCAAGAGAAAGGATTAAAGAAACAGAGGGAGATTTGCTGCCAGAAAAAATGCTATATGGATCACATTTCTCATTGTTTGACTGAACATGTTGCTTTTAATAGAAACAATAAAAGCTGCCTGGGAGGAAGTGCAAACGCAGCAGCACATCTTGACACTGGCAGGCAACAACAAGCCTACCTCAGTAAGTACCTACACTCGAAGTTCCAACCAAAAAACAAACAAAACCATACGATAAAACAAGTCGCCTTGGTTGATGGCTCATAGATTGAACTGATTAATACTCGACTTGGCGAACCGCCTACCTAACTTAGTAGGTAGGTAGGTAGCTACAATTCCTCAAGTTGGAATCATTCGACAGCTCAAACATATCTCAGTAAAGTGCACACAGATACACACCAAGAGTCCCCGGGGCTAAACTTTAGTGCTCTTTTGTTTCTAATTATGGTGTTCGAGGCGGACGAAACCATGGTTGTTGTTCTTGTGAACAAAGAAGTTGGGCGAGGGCAATAAAGCAGCTCACCAACAAAACAAATACAGCTGGCGACTGAAACAAGATCAAAATAGCAACTTGGAACAATGCAGGCAGAACAAGTATTTAGTATTTGATGATGTTCTTGGTGGTATGTTAATTAACACGCTATCCCGCTGTATTCTTGTGCCCCGAACATACAATCTGTTTTCATCTTTCCATTCTTCACAGAGCAGGCCTCAGTACTACGAACAGCATTCATATCTAGAACACTGGTTGTTCAAGGTGAATTCTACAGAACAGCAAAACTCGAATATGCTCATGTCACCTCTGGAAGGGACACTCATTCATTCATTCATTCTTCCCTACTGTATATTAATCGTCTTGATCGCATCTCTTGCCTGGTAGCAAGACTCATCCCACGTCTCTATTATATGATCGCAGGAGGTCTACACTCACTACTACCGCCATTCTACCATCTATCCAGTAAGTCAATCAATACCTCACGCTACAAGAGAGATACTGACACCCTTTTCAACAGTTATGTGTCGAGGCGAGAGCGTCCAGTGTAAGGAGTGCTCACGACTGAGCACCCGCATCGTCCAACTCTGCATCCGCGGTGAGTTGATGGTGAACTGCCCCGAAGTCATCATCGAGGGCGTCAGCCTGGAGAAGGAAGAATGCCGTCTGTGTAGATATGGGAGTGCCAAAGGTAAGATCATCATACCGTCATCAGTGCTTGCGAATGCTAACAACTATGACAGGAAAGCTTGGAGGGCTTCCAAGGAGCAGCCCATGCCAAGGCCAGTTCGTTGGCCTCAAGGCCTGAAGTCTCGAGATAGTTCTGGTAGCTGTTTGAGTAATGATAACGAGAGCGAAAAACCGTCTAGCCCACCATCTCCTGAACATGTGCGCCGTGTCAATGTGTAAGCCACTGCTAAATATATGTACCGAGACCACCACAATATTAGCCACTCTCGAGATTCTCAACACTATCACCTGTGAATATTTAATCCCTCCCCACTGCAGACCCTTATCATCCGTTTTTGGCGCATGGGCCAAGGTAGTTTGTATAAGAGGCGCCATGTCTTGATGTTGCTGCTCTCATCATCTAATAATAGGCTGAATATTCGAGCAAACATTGACGCAAGGATCTGTCCCGAGGGTAGGGTAGGTCATTGGGTGTACGATAAACGCCATTAGGCATGATTAAACGTCGGGCCGAGCCAGATTTATATGTCCTACGAGTCCTCACTCAGCCAGGGCTAAGATGGCATCGTATATGGCGTTTACAGAAGGTGACGCATCAATCAATATTGATCATCTTTGACAGCCTCAGCCTCAGCCTCAGCCTCAGCCCCAGCCCGTATTTCCTTTTTACCTGCATATGCACGCAATATCCAAGGCACACCAATTAGCAATATGGACGGTCATCCCCACCATCCTGACATTTGAGATGATGCAGACTACAGCCACGTTATGCCAGAAATGGTTGGTTGGAAGGATTGAACTGAGCTGAGTTGACAGGGGATGAGACTAAAGCTAGTGCAGAATTGAGAGGGAGATCTCATCAGTGACGACGACACTTGACGATATAAATATTGGGTGAGTCCCGTGGGCGAGAAAAGCTGAGACTCGAGATAACAATGTCTCAGACAGTTCCGAGACACGGTAGCCACTAATAAGCTTTTTCTTTGTGTCGATCCCCTTTTTCTTTGTCGTACCTCGATCCTGACTTGCTTGTGATCTTGGGGGCCTGATGTTGAGCCTGATCCTGTCCCATGGGACTGGGTGCTATTAAACCGTCCAACACTGGAGAGAAAATGCCCGATTGTGACGTGATAAGACACTGCCTGCCACTACATATAGCCGCGAAGTTTTTGACTCCGTCTTTGTGTTTACTGTAGGATTGAAAATGGAGTAAAATAGGAATAGGAGTGCCTGCTGAGGGGCGCAAAAACCCGTTAACTAACACATTTTAGTTAGGTTATTAGTTTATGAGTCGGGTCCGTTTTTGAGTTTCCACGCGCAGCCACATAAGGCCTAGAAAGTGAGCAAGCTTCTAGTTCATTTATGGGATCTAGGGAGGCATTATTTCTGTCGAACTACTGCAGGTTGCCGGTCGATACACGGTGTTGGTGTAACATGAAGAAGAGAAGGGAATGAGCATGATAACCTCCTTGCCATTCATTCGTGTTGCTATAGGCACCTGCTGATAATTGATGTCCAGGTCATTATCAATTATGCCATGTTTTTGTAGGATCGTTGGTAGTTTAATTATTCTACATTGTTTGGTGGACCCTGGCTATAGGTTTGGAGAGATAAACGGGAGCAAAGGCCCGAACTGTCACTAATGCATCACCCTGATGCTACCTGCTGTAATTACAGTGCACGCAACACGTGGAAAGCTCAGACTGCTGATCATTGTACCCGTAAAGTGTCGGGCTACTAACATGGAGGCAATCTGTAGGTACTAATGTGTGTATAAACGCGCGTATTGCTGCTATGGAGACGGGTCCGACTGTAATCACTGCGCGTTTTGTCAGTGAAACTGGGATTGAGATCGTCACTATTTGGCATCATTTCCAAATACCTTTTGAGATTCGGGTCCCATATTCCAGGTTCCTCCACATCGTGACACCCGCCACTTGTACATACGAAATACTCGGAGCAGCCAACATTCCATTTGATCCACGTGGCTTGTGGAGCAGTTCAGTTGAGTTCAGTCGAGAGTGTAGAGTTCAGTTTTGGATGGAGGGGGCTAGATGGGCTATTGTAGCGTGAGCATTGACCTGTGGTGGCTGGCAGCTACGCCCTGGGCCATGTTGTAGAACGTCCGTCGAGCGTAAAGACCGGTATCTGATACTGGACGGTGCGGAACCGTAAACCTGTCTAAGCTAATGAGCTTGAGCAGCATCGTGAGCCCTGTGGACTGTCTGTGCGAGAACTGTATTTATTGACAGAGAGTAGTACTGACCAAGTAACTAGTAGATCAACTTCATGAAGTGTACAGCAGACAAGGAAACACCTACTGTTGTGGTGCGAAACAGGAGAATATCCGAGACAATAGAGAATGATACGTTTCAACTCCAAAAGAGAAACCACGTTTCACAACGAGGAAGGAACAACTTAAAATTCTACCCGGCGATCAACCCAAAGTGCACAAGACCAGAAACATCTCCATACCTACAGTACCTAGTACCTACCTACCTAGGTACTAAGGTAGACTAGGTGTCTAGGCACTAATGTATGTATACTGCCCAACCACAACATGGAATTTGCATGCGCAATGACTTGCAATAACTTGTCCTAGGAGGTACTCATTGTCGTTAGTCACGGACGATGGGAACCACAGGGACGGTCTTGCCGATGAAGCTATAAGGAGGAGGCTTGAAGACTAACTTGGTAGCGAACATGACGGAGTAACTGTCCGACTAGGCTAGATGGGACAAACTAAAAAGTCAATTAATTTGCCGTGTATTTGCTGCAGAATCTAGGCGAGACTGTCATAGCCACAAGAGGTATTTGGCATGTGGGTTAGTACCTAGTATCCATGGACTGGACTGCACTTGCACTGTATGTACCTGCTGGGTACCGTATATGCTCGAATTGCAGAAGCGAAAAGGCTAGGTTGCTTTTCATCCTTTGACGCAACGTTAATCAATTAGATGCACAACAGCGACACTACCAAAACTCCTGAATACTGGAGTCCCCCCCCCTTATTACTCCAATTAAGAAACCAAAGAGTCCCTGACTCAAACCCTGCGATACTGCCCGGCCTTTGTCCAGGAACGGTGGGCGCTGTGGATCTGCTTCAGATCATGAGCCCAATCACTGCATCGTCTATCATCGCATCTTGTCCCCAGCTGGGTTCGTGGAAACATCGAATCCATCCACCGTCATCTCCATCCCTGTCCCCAGCCTAGACCTCTTCTAGGCCTCGTCGCAAATCCCATCACCTAACAGCGTCTTCAGTGGGTGATGCGCTGATAGTGCCCGCGTTATGGTGTCGATTCTGTCCTCCATTAGCCCATGTACCGACCTGTACCTCATGGTCCTCAGACAGGGATGTACCCCTCCCCGGACAGATAGAACATAACACTTTTAGTCTTAGCTTAGTCTCGTCTGGTCCAGGGGCTTGCATACATACGATCCGCCGCCCGAACGAGACCCTTAGCAGCAACTGAGCCTGCGAGCTTGGACAAACAAGGAGACCTGATCGACAACGCTCACGCCTCTTCTTCAAACTGCTATCCTCTTCTGCCTTTATTCGTACCTCGACCTCGACATCTTTCTTTTCCCCCTCCTCAACTTTTTGTCCTTATCACAGGTTGACTGTTTATTCTATTATTATTTACCTATCCATCGCCTTTGCTTTTGCGACGCCGCAACAATTTACCTATTTCGTGACCGTGGTCGCCTTTTGTTGCTCCAAGGTACGTCTAGTCCAGTATTACTTCTCTTCTCTCATCTCCTTCATTTCCTTTGCTTTACCACCACCAAGCAAACATGATCAACGCATGTAGCCAAACTGCTTCTGCTGCTGACCTGTCGTCACGTTGGTGCCGTCGGCTTGCAGCGTTTGGCGCTTCCGTGTCCGTCAGCTATTGTCTCGCACAATGGTTGACTGACTTGTCGTACATCTGCGACTTGTGGTTACGCAAAAGCAACTCTCCGTTCCCTGCGCTCCGCTCTACTCCTGTGCTTCAGACTACGTCTCATGCAACTCTCGACTAACAGGAATTGGCATTGACCCGTCAGCCAATATCGTTGCCGTTTAGCCACGGGGAATCACACTCATTCCTCCTAGCGTTTCGCAAACCGGCAGGATAAGAGCTGGGACCCCAATTCTAATTCTGCGCCTGTCCGATCCCGATTGCGCCTCACCTCGCACAAGGCAATCGAAAGCCTGCAGCGACCAGACCCTGTTCCCGACCCTATTTTTTCTTCTTCTTTCTAGGGTGACCTGTGCAGGTCTGCCCACTAACAAATATAGACTGCAGTCATGGCGACCTCAAATGGCGACCCGAATGTGTCGCGGCCAACCTCTGGTATCATCTCTCCTCGCGACGTGAGATCTAGGACACAAAGTTTCTCCAGCGACCGACCTTCCACCATCGCCCACAGTCTCATGTTGTCGCCGCTGTCTGTATCACCTACAGCGGCCTTCATTGCCGCGTCGGCCGCTTCCCAAATAATTACAAACGACCATGATAGCCACGCCGACACTTGGTATGATCAGCATGGTATTGAGCCGGCCAGTGAACCTGCGCTTGTCACGATAGAGGCACTTCAACTTGT
The DNA here is from genome assembly GCA_014898975.1 of Fusarium nodosum. Taxonomy (NCBI): domain Eukaryota; kingdom Fungi; phylum Ascomycota; class Sordariomycetes; order Hypocreales; family Nectriaceae; genus Fusarium; species Fusarium nodosum. The sequence continues at coordinate 216,932 of JAAVUE010000046.1, forward strand.
CAACAACTTCCTCGATCAATTACTTTTCAACTTTCTACTCAAGTCGCATGCTACCACACTCGCTAACCTGCGACCGGCCGTTTCTGAGGTACTGAAACCCAAACTAGCGAAAGACGCTGTCAACAACGCTGATGAGGAGTTGCGTGAATACCTTGGGGAAGGCGACGAGGATGATTATGTTACGCCTCAAGGCGACAAAGCGCGCGACTGGGACCTGGAGCTGGTTTGGAAGCGCACCCGTCTTCGATGCATGGTCTACTCTTCTCTGGGCGATATGGAGGAGGAAGATGAAGACCTCTACATGGAACAGGAAAACCTTGAGCTTGGTGCCAACGAGCAGGCTAGCGAGGTTATCTCACCTGCTGTCGCAATTTTCCTCACCTCTGTTCTTGAGTACATGGGTGAACTGACCCTCACTGTTGCGGGTCAAGCCGCATACCACAGATTGCGGACGAAATGCCAGAAAGAGATCAGCGAAGGAACCCGAAACCCTTCAGATGTTGCTGACCGTATTGTTGTGGAAGAGCAAGACATGGAGAGAGTAGCGCTTGACCGAACACTAGGGCGATTGTGGAGGGGTTGGAAGAAGCGGATACGATCGCCTGTCATTGACCTAAACGGCCGCCCCTTTTCAAGGGCATCTGACGGACACCCGAGACAAGACAGCGTAATCAGTGACTCTCCTGCCCTCAGTGGGGCTGCCACCTGCAATGTTGAAGAAGAGCCTAAAGCTGAAGTTGAGCCATCTCAGATTGCGCTTCCAATCGGAGACAAGGATGTCGATGAAATCGAGGTTCCGGGCCTGACATATTACAGTGATGAGGACGACGAAGAAGAGGAGGATGCTGCAGAGGAAGCCAACGGTGGTCGACCAAAGAGTTTGTTCATTATGCCACTAGGAATCTTCCAAGGCCTTCCTACGCCAACTCTGTCTCAGCCTAACACACCCGACTTTACTGGTCGAAAACGTTCGAACTCACTTCCAACGCCCGGCGCCTCTCCATACCGTGCTGCCGTAACACGCTCAAAGGAAGGTGTTTCCACCTTGAAGAGCAATGATGAAGATACGAAAAACCTGTCTGAGAATGACAAGGCTGAGCAGAGCAGTACTGGTCTAGCAAAGGAAACTGAAGAGGACAAGTCAAAAAATGAGCTAGTCCCAGAGCCTGCGGTAAAGAAGAACCAACGACTGTCAAAGATTATCACAAGCCGCATACAGTCGCGACAGGAAACTGCAGAGGAAGACCCAACGTACGAGAAAGCGGAGATATTGACTTCGGCTCGGGTGTCAGTGGCTGGAAGCTCCTCGCCAGCGCTCTCTGATACTGGCGGCCCTTTCCCGCTCAAGAGGTCCTCAAGCGTGCACTCGGCTCGCCTTATTGATGTGGCCGGTCCCAAGAGCCCCAGCGGATCTCGTTCACCTTCGGCCGATGCGGTAGATCGCATCCGCCGTGCAAGTCTGACGATTCCTTCAAGTGGCAGCCTCATCAATGTTGCCAGTACAGCTGATGTGCAGGCGCAGAACACTCTTACGGCTACACCGCGTCCGGTTGTTACAGTTCCTAAGAGCCGCTCCCCTGTCGATACTATGCGAGGCTCAGTGCCCAGTGCTGCAACCATTTCCGAGTCGGACGAGGAGGGTGACCGAAATCGAATTCGGGAACAGAGGCCTCACAAGTATCTGGCCTACCAGCCATCTACCCCAACTGTTCCCGAAGCCGCTTCACCCACTGAGAGTAAACGGCCTCAAGGCATTGTTGGAGCGCCACAATCACCGGTCCTTCCGCAATCATCTTCTTCCCAATCGAATCGTCAGGCTCCACGAAATGAAAAGGTTCCTACCTCCCCTACGCACAGTATTGGTATGGTCTCGGTAGAGCGCTCAAAGACAAGGGATTCGGACGAAGAGGGTGGAAGTGCGCAGACACCACGACCAACTCACACTTCCGGCTCATCAGCCTCATCCGGTATTAGTCGTCTGAAGGCCGTTAGAACCTCTGAAGACAATGGTAGCCGTTCCAATGTGGCTCGTAATTTTGAGGAACTGATACAGAGTAACCAAACCATCACCTATACGTTGACACCCGAGAACATGCGAAACATGGATGTAAGTAAAACGGTAGTGTTCAAAGAAGCATTGGACTAACAAGCATGACAGCAAAACCAGCCTCTTGATACCTTGACTTTCAAGGGGTCAAGGAAAGGCGAGGACAGTCTTTCGCACCACCGATCCAAGTCGTCATCGGCCACAAATGACATAAAGCGGTCATCTCCACACACCCGGCTCGCGGATGACAGGCCAAAGCCTTTCCCAGCCCCTAACACAGGAAGACCGCGTATGTCGGCTGCGCCCAGGGACGCTCGAGTGCCCGGCGAATCTACCGCAGATTTTGCAGAATTTATCAAATCTACTGGTCCTGCGGGAGACAGCCGTCCAATCCAACGAAATGTGAGCAACCCAAATACCCTTGGCAAGTCCAGTCTCGATAGTCGCCGAGTTTCGTTGGCAAGCAATCGGAATCGCTATACACCGCGTGAGGCTGTGACGCAGTCTCGTAGTGGAAGTTCGGATCTAATCGACTTTATCCGACAGGGACCCCCGGGTGCAAACAGCAACCGTATTCCTCAGAACATCGCACCTTGGGACACGACCGGTGCCGCAGAACCATCAGGCGGCAAGGCCGTTGATGCCAGCATCCCCGATATTCGATACAGCCAAGCCTCGACCCACGGTACGGAGTCATCGATGCCTTCTATTCATTCATCTATCAACTCCAACACAGCTCTTCTGAAAAACAAGGGTCAACCTGCTCCCACTAACAAGATGTTTGATGATGATGACATGATGCCGAAACGTAAAACTCGACGTGTCAAAGACCCTTATGCCATCGACTTTAGTGACGAGGACGAGGAGGACGATGAGGTTTTGCTCGCGACGCCCAAACCTCCTGTTAAGAAGGAGGAGAGCTTGGCAGAGTTCCTCATGAACTGCGAACCTCCGCCAGAGCCAGTCTCAGTTCCCATCTCAGAGAAGATGCCAAAGAAGAAGGCTAGTGCGCCGAGCCTCATGGGAAGGTTCACTCGCAAGGAAAGTAGTCATTCAAATACCGCCCCTGCTTCACCTAAAACCAACGACACCCGATCACTCAGCAGTCGCGCTGGCCTCAGGAATTACATCCCTATCCAAGTCAACGTCCCATCCGGATATGACAAATATGGAATGCCCATAGGCGAGAACCAATCTCGACCACCGCCTGTTTCTTCAGCCCCCTCTGGACGTCGTGTTCCCATGAAGAAGTTTGAGCCCCGAGACGCAACCTCCAACGTTTCCCGTACATCGGATCTAGCAGCGTTCCTTCGAACCTCGGAACCGCCGCCTGAGCCCATAGCTGCCCCTTCTCCTCCTGTCAAAGAAGAGAGCGGTAGCAGCCTTTCCAAGATGTTTGGTCGTCGAAGAAAGTAGTCAGCAATTAAACCTGCTGTTTCAATGCTTTTGATTGGATTGGTTGCTTGAGAAAAATGTTTGAGGCGAATATTAAACGCTCACGAGCTCATGTACTTTTTAATTTCTATTACTGGATGTCGGCCTGTGTTTTTAGGTACCTCACGGCCTGTATTGAAATACTGCACTGTCGATGCCGCCACCGGGCGAAGTTTACTGTTTGGCTTATCTGCCTTTCTAACCAAGGAATACCGGGAACTAGACAGTCTTGTTGCACTTCTGGGTATCTCGAAGAGCGTGTTTTTATTATGTCTTGTCATGTGTGCGACACTACATAGCGTGGGTCATGGAGGGGGGACGACGGATATTTGAAATGGACATAAGCATCAAAAACAAATGTGTTCATCCTTGCATTTATGAATAAATGGTTCATGTCTGCTCACAGAATCTTGCATTTTCACTTTGAAGTACTATAGGTATATCATTTCCCTGTCTTGGAAATCCTTTGGGCACTGGAAATACTTGTGTAAGTTTGCTTATTGAGGGTGTCACCAATTGCTTCCCACTCCCTCCCAAAGTTGTATTTTTCTGTGCTTTATGCTTTGAATCGGCTTTGAGCCTGTAAGATGCGTTGTTAAACTTGGTTTATAGCTTTGAGCGGGCGTTGCTGTTGCTACTAGCCCAATGGCAACAGCATTTGCACATGTGACACATCATTGGAAATTGAATTCACAATGAATCCATGTCCTGCATATATAGTCGGCTTCCCTTGCCCAGGACACGACTACCCCACAAGGGCCAGGCATTCCCCGCATCTGTTCTTCGATATTGCGTGACGCAGCCTGACCTGACACCAGGTGAGATCGAATGTGTAGAAGCTCTCCTGTCACTTGCATATTTGTGAGATTATCATCGAGTACCACGTACAGCTAAGGGTACATGGTAAAAAGAGCATCTCCGTCCCGTTCAGTCGCAACATTTATCTATTATTATCTATCTCTTGAGCATTTGCAGTTGGAGGATGAGGAGTAGCACACTGCCCCCTTCAACCTTGGTGTAGAAGGCCTCGCTGTTACTTAAAATCGAGGCCAGTCACACCGCGGAATTTGACGCCGAGGGGGTGGAATATGACATGTTGAAGCCATGTGCATTCCCGGTACCCATGTTCATCGTTCGGTAAAGCGAAGGCCGCACTTCGATGAAGTTAGAAGCAGGCTTCTGATACTCCCCACTCGCCGACGAACTCTCGTCAACTCCTTGACTTGACGGCGACAGCATTTCATTTTGTGGACCAATAGTAGTCTCTTGCACATGAGGGGGGTCATTGGGCTGGTGTTCCATCTCCCCACTGCGACATTGATAGTTTGGAAAGCCCGGAAGAACGAAGCCTGGATCAAACGATATGAGGACAAGGGGCCTCAGTTGTCCAGAAGCCATGTGGGTTGGCGAATAAACCAGTATCCTCTCATCCATACTCCATTCGACTCCCCTGATCGGCTGTATCGGGCTGACAACACCATGCAGCTGAGCTAGTACACCATCGTGGTGGTACGGATGCTGATCTCGTGGCCAAAGTTTGACTAACGATCCCTGTTCCTTGGGTTGTATTCTGAGTTGCAGTGGTGAGTCTTGGTTGTAGGCTTCAGAGACAAGATCAATGAATGAGTTGCATGATGGATTGTATGAACGGACAAAGCACTCTTGAAGGGTGTATGTTTTAGTATCTTTCGGGCCATCGCCGATATGAAGATCCTTACATGCCCGTTCTTCGATGTAAGCCTTGATATCCGATTCCTCTTCGGCAGGACTTCCTTCCACAGAGCCTGGCGACGTTGGAAGAAGAGATTCTGTTGACTTATCGGCTTTTTGTTGGCCAAACTGAAGCTCTCTCCTATAGCACGTCCTCTGGCTGCCTGCATTTCCCAGACACCACTCCTTACGTATCTCAACGACAGATACTTTGCCAGTTTTCTCGCTTTTACTGAGTTGTAGAGATGTCCAGCGCTCATCTACCAGGCCCTCGGAATCATGGCGGCGCCAGAGATTGCGCATCAGAGGCTTCTCGCACCTTACTTGCACTGCGTCATGCACAGGAAATCGTACAACCTGGTAAAAGTTGTTGCATGTGCCATTCTCTGCCCGCGTTTTCAACGTATTCGAAACGCAGTAGAACTGGCCATCGATAATCTCAAAGCAGATATCTGACCCTATACTTGCCCCATGAAAGTCCCATAATATCAGTTGTGAATCTGACCATTTGCGTGTCTGAAGATTGAGACAATGAAGGCCCCATCGGTAAGAGCCTTCGAGTGTGGAATGTGATCTGGAGCCCCAGAATAGATAGTTCTTGTCGTTACGTACAAAGATGGGATGCATTGAGCACGGCCGTTGTACAACAACCCAGCTGGGGTTCTGTTTCAGCTCAAATATGATGAGCCAGCTGCACGTGGTCAAATCTTCGAGTACCTGAGTGGCGAGGCATGACAAAACTCCCTCAGCGAAGTAGAGGGGTTCAATTGTATGCGGTCTGAGATGGTCATAATCACGGACTGCAAGCTTGAGAAGCAACGACACGTCAACCGTCAGTTCAGTCGTGGGTGCCTGTTGTAGGGTATTGAGAACACGCAGGTGCTTGTTTTCAATGGTGTAGCACAAGTGACCATTGGTATAGATAAAGTGATCTGTCATGGCCACTATAGCGACCATCCATGGCTCAGCGGCGCGGACGGACATTCGCCGCTTAGCCAGCTTACGGAACGCCTTTGGATAATCGTCGCTTGACTGTACCTGCTGAGCTTCCGGGGAGTATGGGGCTTTCTGAGCTCTCGTCAGCGAACTAGCTCGGAGAGTAAGACAAGATATGGATCATAATGTGACGAACCATGAGTGCAAGCCGGCACATCCGTCTGTCATAGAGAATGCAGCTGAGGAACCGGCAGCTCAATGCCATATTGAAGACATCGTCAACGTGGAGCAGCTCAACGAGGAGGGAGATGATTTCAACGGGCAGTTTCAAAAGGCTCATGGCGATACTGCAAGGGGAAAGAGAGACGAGATCTGGTAGAGTAATACAAGGTCATGTTCACCAAAGCGCTGAATGCTGGCTCGTGTACAGATATGATGCTATTCCGAATGGTCAAGGGAGCTCTTAAGTCTCTCCAAGAGGGAGGGAGAAGAGCAGAGCCTCAAGCTCGCCGAGCCTTGTTTTCTAATGGCACCCCGTTGGAGCACGCCATCATAGGCCGCCCCATGTCTCTGTTCGGGTTGAACCGGCTGAATTAACGGCAATCAAAGTTTGAAAACTAGAATTGCTAATTTGTTAGGTAGGCTTCAGGGTTCAATGAGGCTCTTTGGTCGATGGGAAAGATCACATGGATCTTGGTAGCGTATACAGTTGTGTGTAAGACAGGCATTGAGAGCGGGCCATTATTCTCATAGGCCTGTGCTTGTTGTGCAGAATCTCCCGATTATGGATGAGTAGGTAGGTCGAGTTGATGTAGGGGTTACGCAAGTTACACATGCCTATTTACCTTGTTGGATCGGTTGCAAGAAGGGTGGTTTGGTGGTTCTTTTTTTGTGTAGCCAATATAGGAAACCTTTGCGGATACCCTGACCCTATCATCAACAAGCTGTTTCGTGTGGTCGGCCAATACGTCTTTCTGTATTAGGGCGGTACCTGCTGATATCCCTTTCCTCTAAAACAAACTGATCAATTGACCAATGTAAATTCAGTAGCTTGCAATTAGGTAGGTCACAGTACTGGGAGGAGGTGGTGGTCATGCAGATCCCCGCATTTGAGCCTCAAGTTCCATATCTCCAAGGTTTAAGACGCCCGTTTTTGGAACCAGGCTCGGAGCCTGATTTCTTCACTAATGTTAGCTCTATTGATGAATGTGTGCACGTGTTGAGAACCTCGTATTTCTCATAGTGATCAAACTTGTTCTCAAAACAGCAACAAGATTTCCCATGACGACCGAAATCACCAACGTCTTATCTTGACCAACAAAAGTCGGGTTAAAATGTAATACTAATTGTGTTATCTGCTTCTACAGACAAACAAGAACCCTATCCATAACGCCAGAAATGCCCCATCTTCTTGGCCACGTAGGCTCCTTGTATCTCCAGAATTGGAAGAATCTAGGTTCTCGTTTCCAGGACCTCGAGCAAGCATAAAGACCTGCTGCTCCGTCTACTCCACTTGGACTCCTGTGCTTCGCTTCACATGATGCGCCATAGCCCCCTTAAGATCCATCCCCAGTGATGCTACCATCCGAAATTATGAGCGTCTATTGCGAGAGGGTTATAATGAGATGGTTCGCTTCATGTCATAGTATCGAGGCGGTGAAAGTGTTATCGTTATTCCAATGATAATCCTTTCAACTGTTGAGTTGAACATAATTGCCTGACGCGAATTAGTTTAGCGACAAAAATCTTTAGACACTTAAACACATACCTGGGAACTGGCCCTCTTTGCCTTGCAATCGTCCAATCCACCACTCGTTTTCATTCTGCGTTCTTGTAACAATCTCAATGACGTCGCCAGTTCGGAAGCTTAGATCTCCCTCGGCTTGCGCAGCGTAGTCGTAGAGAGCCGTGACGGTCTCCACACCGGGAGCTGTCAAGCGCATGGGCTTAGGCTTAGGCTTGGGAGGTGGGGGCTTCTTCTTGCCAGCAGCGAGGGCTGCTAGGCCTGCATTGGCTCCTGTTGGGGGAGTGTAAGGAGGAGGAGCCGCCGAGTCGTTTGCAATCGAGGCTGGACGCTGCCAGCCACCAATCTTCGGGCTGGTGACTGTACTGCTTGAAGGCTTAGAGTCTTCGCCTCCTTGTGTGAGGAGTGCGGGCTGCTTAGGACCCTCGAGGGCAGGCTTTGCTCCGTACCGAACAGGTCGTGGGCGGCCAGTTGTTTTGAACCGACAGATGGATAAAGCCTCTGTTTGTTCTTGAATATCGCCACGCTTCTCGTGGAAAGCGTCCTCGATATCGAGCGTCAGATCAAAGTACCCAATGTCGCAATTCTGCATCTTCTCGTGTAGAGTGTAGAAGATATTAAGCTGCATGTAGTAGAACGACTGAAACAGAGGCTGGATGAACTCGCGCTCGAGCTGGAACAGCTTTGGAAGCTCATCCTTGAGAAGGTCGTTGAAGTAGTTAAACTCCTGCGTAGCTAGCTCAACATCTCCTTCGGCCTTCCACATTGCCTTTTCGTCCTTGGCAGTGCGTTCTTTCTTGTCCTGCAGCTTCTTGAGGGTGGTGCGATGTCGGTCATAGTCAAGTCGCTTATGTTCACGCTTCAAGGCGCTCTTGCGTATCACCTTGATGACATCGAGCAACTCGTTGGCGGGACGGATAATCCTAGATTCTATCATTTCCAACTCTGGGGCCAACGTTTCTTGCAAGTCCTTGACAACGGCTTCGTATTCTTCGCAGGCACGGATGCCTTCAGGGTTTCCTTCAATCTTGATCGAGTCGGGGTCCGACATGCGACCTGAGATTGGCTTGTAGACTTCGGTCATGGCCTGACTGAACTCGATCTGGTGGGAGAGCATGCCATTGATCGATTCGAAGTACTTTTTGGATTCATCGTGGAGTTTCTTGGTTTCGGTTTCGAGTTCCTGGAAGCGTCGTTCGGCATCGATATAAACAGCATCTTTAGTATGCTCGCCGATGTTAAACTTTTGCTTGAATTGTTGCGGAGCCTGTTTGGGGGGAAGAGGTGTCAGTATATCTGCTTCTTCTCATTCTTACTCGGCGTTGGTCGATAGTCCTGACGTGTCTCGGCTATCCAGTCGCGCGCAAGTATGCCATTTCGCGCGCGCCAGACGAGTTGGAACCCCGAGGACAAACAAATGAGGGGCAAGGCTTACCCGGGTGAGGCTCTTTTGGAAGCCTTTGAAGCTCATGATGAGAGCAAGGCAATGGTTGTTGTATTATGGATGTAGGACTAAGAGCGGAGCTGGCGGAAGAGGAGTCAAGATCGCGAAAAACCTCAGTCGCGAGGCCGCCAAAGTTGGACAAGAAGGTAACTTATCCAGCACAATGAAAGACAATGACTTGAGTTGAGTCGTGGAACGGACGGTGACGTCCACTTGTGTGGCTGTGTTTTAGCTCCAAGGTCGTCCTTTTTTTTGCTGCCCAGCCTGTCCTGTAGCCTACGCCTTGTTGCCAAGCCTGCCGAATGCCGCGGGACCTGTATTGTGGCTATTAGGTTGTTGAACAAATAATTAAAACACCTAAGCAAGCTCTGGGAGAGGGAAAGACGCCTGAAGCTTTAAGAATGCGGGTATGAATTAGGGGTTAGGTTCTATTAATTGGAAATTAGTTAACTATAAAGTACATATGTAAGTGTGTTCATATTGCCCATCTTCGACTGCAGACTGAAATCCAAGATGATTGTTGCAATGAAAGTTTCCATTTGACTGATGCCTTGAGGTTATGGAGGTTAGGCCACTCAAGCTAGGGGTATATTCTGCAAAGTTAACATGTACGGTAGCCAGCCACAACTGCGTCATGGCAGGTTAGGTGGTCGGGTTGCGTCACTGAACAGCTTTCAGGGATCACTCTCACTCGGGTTCCTCACTCACTGCCACCATAGACATCTACTACTCATCGCTTCGGAGAATGCGGACGGGCATATTGTGCTCATAAAACCCCAGATATAAAGCACCGCGATTACAGTTCGAGGGAGGTACGTAAAATAAAGTCAACGATCGCTGCGTTTCCTATGCAAGTGAGGTTTCAAGCCCTGATGGGACTTTCTGGAAGCTTAACATGTTTTCTGGTTACCGGGTATGCCCACTGGGCTCGATAAAACAATGCAAAGACATCAACAAACTCCATCTCTCAATTTGAGTATCTAATGAGCAATTGCTCGCCACGACCAAATTGATGACATTTCCATCTCTTTCTCCTCACGGCTTGGTTTGCCGTCCATCACAACCTAAGGCCTAAAAAGAGCGCTCCCCGGCTTTTTAGGCCAATCACCGTGCCGGAATCATCGGGATTTTATCACCGAGTGCCCGAGCCGACCAAGCTAATGACAAATTCTCGACATGGAGCTCAACGTCTCCACTGGAATTCGCTTCTTGTCTTCTTCTCCCACTGGCTTCGCTTGACGTTTTTTTCTTCGTCCTTGCAACTGCTAGGAATCAAATTCCATCTATTATGTCTTCCAGAATCGCATCCTGCGCCCTGCGCTCGGCAGGCCGAGTCAGCTTGAGCACAGGCTCTCGCGCTACTGTGGCCCCTCTCAGAGGCATGGCTCGCGCAGCTGCTGTGGCGAGGCAAACATCACGAAGAGGATATGTTTCCGAGACCAAGAGGGATAATGCCCAGGTCGAGACTGCTATCAAGCTCGATAAGACAGCTTTTGCAGACATCCCTCCCCCTGGCACTCCTTCCAACGCAAAGGTTAGCCCAATGGCTGGTATGTGCATAATCTCAGCTGTCGCAGTAAAGCGACATTTCTCGAGGTTGAGGCTAATTTTTTCCATCAAGAAGTCTTGAAGTCAGCAGCAGTCATGGAAGAGGGCCAGCGTCCTATTTACCTCGATATGCAGGCTACCACACCTGTCGATCCTCGAGTCCTCGATGCAATGATGCCCTTCTACGTCGGCGTCTATGGTAACCCTCATTCGCGGACACATGCCTACGGCTGGGAAAGCGAGAAGGCCGTAGAGGATGCGCGTGAGCACGTTGCCAAGCTTATCGGAGCTGATCCCAAGGAGATAATTTTTACCAGCGGTGCTACTGAGAGTAACAACATGAGCATCAAGGGTGTCGCCCGCTTCTTTGGCCGTTCCGGCAAGAAGAAGCACATCATCACAACGCAGACTGAGCACAAGTGTGTACTTGACAGCTGTCGTCACCTTCAGGATGAGGGTTTCGAGGTCACCTATCTGCCTGTTCAGAATGATGGACTCATCAAGATGGAAGATCTTGAGGCTGCTATCCGACCCGAGACTGCTCTTGTCAGTGTCATGACTGTCAACAACGAGATTGGTGTCATCCAGCCTATCGAACAGATCGGCAAGCTGTGCCGATCAAAGAAGATCTTCTTCCACACTGACGCTGCTCAGGCTGTGGGCAAGATCCCTCTCGACGTCAATGCCATGAACATTGACTTGATGTCGATTTCGTCACATAAGATTTACGGCCCCAAGGGTATTGGTGCCTGTTATGTTCGAAGACGTCCTCGAGTTAGATTGGATCCTCTCATCACCGGTGGTGGTCAGGAGAGAGGTCTTCGAAGCGGAACTCTTGCTCCCTCACTCATTGCTGGCTTTGGCGAGGCTTGTAGAATCGCCAAAGTGGAAATGCCTGTGAGTATTACCTACCCTGTTTCTTTTATCTATTCCCCTGTTTTAAGTGATGAGTTGCTCTACACATGCATGGCTTTCTGAATGGCCCGTGACAAGGCCGGCCGTGTTGATCGAAGCTTCTATCTGATTTACAATCATTATTCATTCTTTGTTTTCATCGATATATCCGTATGCAAGACACTGACCGACCATAGTATGACACAAACCGCATCAAGTACCTCTCAGACCGCCTGCTTAACGGCCTTTTGAGCATGGAGCACACAACACAGAATGGTGCCCATAATTCATTTTATCCCGGCTGCGTCAACGTCTCGTTTGCTTACGTCGAGGGAGAGTCGCTCCTGATGGCTTTGAAGGATATTGCCTTGTCTTCAGGCAGTGCTTGTACTTCTGCCTCACTGGAGCCCAGCTACGTCTTGCGTGCCCTTGGCAACAGTGACGAAAGCGCTCATAGCAGTATTCGATTTGGTATCGGTCGCTTCACCACTGAAGCCGAGATCGATTACGTCCTCAAGGCAGTTCAAGAGCGTGTTAGTTTCTTGCGCGAGTTGAGTCCCCTGTGGGAGCTCGTCCAGGAAGGTATCGACCTCGACACTATTCAGTGGAGCCAGCATTAAGCTGTCCTGTAATGAAGATGACGACTATCATGCTTACCCCGACTTCTCTGACCAGTGTCAGGAGTGGGGTGTATATCAAAGACGTTAATGACGAAATGGCCGGCTGGAGCGAGGCGCAGCCGTGTCTGTATAGCATACTGTAATATCAGAGATACCTCTTTAAATTCTGGGGATGAAAATAGGGAGTCATTGGTTCAAGGGGCTTGCAATTATTAGGGTACCAGGTCCATAGGCGAACAAACAGGCGCCTCTTTCAAATGTCGCAAGGGTTGGGAATAGTCCTTACCTATTGGAAACGAATGGTCCGAGTTAAGATCAAAGGCCATAGTCGCACAAAATGAGATACGACCATTCACTATAGTACAAATTCGACCACGTTCTACATTCTAAAAATGGTGCCATACCTGATGTAAGATTCGATGCCTCTTCCACCCCATCCATGTTTAGCTATCATAAATATCTCATACATCCTATGAGGATCACGTGCATTGAAAGCCTTTGAAAATTGTCGATGGGATTTGCCTCCAATCTCGATTTTCCCGTCAGGTGCCCTGTAATGTTGATCCGATACCATTACGTTGCTCATCCACTTTAACAACACCTACCTAAGCATACCTCAGTATCCGAGAATAATTCTGCAGTTAGTCGGTTATACATGGTGTAATGAAGAGACTCTCGACCACCTAGGGACTTCTATTTTGTATACGTTCTCTCAAACTTTCAAAATATGACCTTCTCTCTGTAGCTTGTAAGTACATGAGAGATTAGTGAGATCAATACCTCCTCATATCGCCTTTGGATTATCAATGAAAGCTGCATGGTACTGAATACAATATTTTAATTGAAACCCGGGCTCTAACACGAACACGGCTTCCGGCGCTTGTTTCGTGGCACTGGTACATACAGGTCGTTTGTTTGGTATGAGTGACGTTGACGTCATCCACATGCCCACCTTCAAGCGTCACTGAGGGTGCTGGAGATTATGACATCACTTATATGCATCGCAACTGCCTGGGAGCTGCCTTGTAAGTGAAGCCTTCCTTCCTGTCGTGATGGACTTCCATACGATCATTATAAAGTCTCCTCACTCCCCCCTCCACTGCACATCTTCGTTCTTCCATCAACAATCATCATCGTACTAGAACACCAAAGCACCATCAACACTTTCCAACCTACACACAAACCAAACAAACACACAAAACACCATCAAAATGTCTGACCAGCCCCAACCTTCCACTCTCAAGTCCGTCGTCGACTCCACCACTGGTGCTGTCCAGAACGCTATTGGCAGCCTGACTGGCAACACAAGTGACCAGGCTGCTGGTGATCTCAAGAAGCAGAAGGCCGAGGCCGAGCACGATGCTTCTCACGCTACCGCTAAGTTCCCCGGTGCTACCATCTCTGGCTCTGGTGCCGCTGCCAAGGACGACCCCAACCGCACTGAGGGTTCTTGGAACCAGACTGCTGGATCCGCCAAGGAGACCATTGGAGGCCTTATCGGCAACGAGGTAAGTCAATGATGACTGTTTTACGTCTGATCATTGCTAACATTTACCAGTCCTTGAAGCAGCAAGGCCGCGAGCAGAACCTCGAGGGACGTAACCAAGAGGCCAAGGGTCAGCTCAGTGACCTTGGATCTGGTATCGGTGACCGTGTTCAGGGTGCTGTCGGAGGCGCCGTCTCCAACCTCACTGGTGACAAGGCGAAGGAGGCTCACTACGACGAGCTTCGTGCCGAGGGCAAGACCCGCCAGCGTGGTGTCGAGCACGATGTCCAGAAGCAGGCTGAGGCTGAGCACCGTGGTTAAAACATGACATGCCGCTACGATGAACATCAGGCTAGGACAAATATGAGAGAATGAAACATGATACCCACAGTTGACCTGGAAGGATTCAGGAGATCCTATTGATAATAGTCCTAATAAACACTATAAATATTTACTTTTCTGTCCCACCACTGTTGATTTTTCTGACATCAAATTCATTGTAAGAAAGTACAGTATACAATTGATTCCATCAGTGTCGATTGGAGTGACATTCTCCAGATATCTCGGTATGCACACGATTCCTCTTCTGTTGGACACCGAACGGAGCATGCTTTTCAGAGTAAGTTTATAGAAGTGTGACGTTTACTCAACTTTCTGAGGACGGTGCTTCTGTTGATGGAATGACATTGCCGTCGTGGACCAGAAGTAATCTTGCATGTTTTGTACGCACAGTTCCGAGCTACACACATCAGCCTAGCCCTAACTAGATCTTAATACAAACTACGCTGGTAACGAATTTTATGAGTCACCGGAGGTCGCATCGTCTAAACGCTCAGGGGAAGGAAGCTCATCCACTGTCGTATACTTTTGGATTGTTAAACTTCTCATGCTGCCTGTTACTACCGTTGATCACTACATTCTAATTACATGTCAAGGATACAAAACGAGCTATATCCTACTGTATATGAAAACAATGAAGATGGAAAGCACTTGAGTTCAGAAAGCTACCACACATATACGCATATTTGGAAGATAACAACTGCTCGAGGTTTCAAAAGCAACACGACACCATGGACGCACTCATTACGCCTGGAAGTGCTCTGAGGGAATCCGATTGTTCGCAGCTGGGAGAAGCGATGATATATCCCTAGGTACATTTCTTCATGTTTACATTTCCTCATGACGGCCGCTCCCTTCTCCGACTTTCCATTACTGACCTCTATCCAGCTTAGGCATCTACTCAAGGGCAACTCAACAGCAGCGGAAATCTTCCAACTCCAGGTCGTAAGAAAGTATGGGTACACAACTACAATGCTGCGTTTGACATCACGGAGGTAACGGGCAAGGCTTTTGAGCCTTTCTATGAAACCAAGCCCGAGTACCTGCTCCTAGAATTCAACACTTCAACTCCACCAGGTGACATCAAGGAACTTCGTGTCAGCCTCGGAACGCGGTACAATTGCACCCATAGTACCCTGAATACCATTTTATTCGAACTTCACAATTTAGCCAATGAACAGGGCGATTCTCTGTTTCGTCTGCTCAAACTTGGATCATCGAGAACCTTGCCACGTCTACCAAGGGCAATATGTCGTCTCTCGTCAGCAACTTATCCACGTCTATATATTTCGGTAAAGGAAAAAACGGTCCCCTCCGTTTAATGGTTCCTTCCTCGAGGCTGAGTGTACGTTCCGATTTAACTTATAAGGTCCCTCGCTATTCATGTATCCAGGGGCAGTTGCCCCGGATGGATACGTCTCAAAGGTTGATGTTCGGGTGTACCATCGTCCAACAGATTGAACAATTCTAGAACAAATTAATTTATAGTCCGCGAGACGTGTGGAAAGTAAGTGGTAATTGTGTTGAAGCACAGTTTATACGACTATCTATCCATCTTTAGTAGAAAAGGCCTACCATATCTCACCCGTAATGTTCAATAACGGGGACGTTGGTTCCATAGACCATGCTGATGTTGATGACAACTCCCAAGCCTCACAATTTCTAAATGAGCTTCAAGTTCTTCCCAAAAGAGTCGATAACACTATGAGAGCAAATTCAGTAGACTTTTCTTCCATCACATACAGTAACATAGTGTCACGAGTTAGTAAACCTCCAACTGTTCGCCAAACCTTCGAACAGAAACAATGCTAGATGACATCAAATATCAAACGTCATACCACATGAGGAGAATTTGTTTTGAATAGATAATATTTCATTAATATTCATTAAAGAGATGTTGCTATACATATCCATTAACAGTCATTAATTCCATTTCCCTCCATTTACAGGCCACGGTGGTGCTCCTGGTTAACGCTGCTGTGTCGGCGGCTGTGGTCCGACTCAGGGTTGTCGTGAGCAATCTCAGTAGGAACGTGCTTCTGCATGATCGAAGGGGGGACTTGAGTAGCGTCGGTAGGGTCACGACCGGCAAAGTTGGGTTCGCTGTAAAAGTATCGATGGTGAGAAACAGGTAACGTCGAGGTTGTCGAGGGAGACTTACGAAGTCTCAAAGGTCTTCTCCTTTCCGACAGTCTTGCTACCATCAAGGTTGGAATCGACGCGAGGGTCAGCCTTGTTCAGCATGTCTGACTTGTGGGGACCAGCAGTCTTGGGAGCAGGTCCGGGGTTGGTGCTGTCATAGGCGGTGTTACCACCCATGTGAGAACCAGAGTGAGCACCGCTCAAGCCAGAGCTATGGGTGCCAGTGTGAGCGCCAGTGTGGGTGCCGGTAGGACCGTGAGCACCGGTACCGTGGCTAGAGAAGCCAGAGGTACCAGTGGTGGTCTGGTCGTAGGTGCTTCCACTAAGCCCTCCAGAACGGCGAGAGCTGTCGAGGTCGGAGTCGACACAGGGGTCGGCAGCGTTGGCTGCTCGGCTGCCGTGGGGGCCGACACTGCCCTCAGGCAAGCCAGAAGAGTGGCCGGTAGAGCCGAATCCGGAAGAGTGCCCGGGCATGTTCTCGGTGTGGCGGCCAGTACCGGTCATGCCAGCGCCGGTCATGCCAGTTCCGGCCATGCCGGTGTTGCCGGTCATGCCAGTGGTGCGTCCGGGCATGTTCTCAGAGTGAGATTCCAGGCCGCCAGCGGTGTGGCCAGCTCCGGTGCGTCGGCTGCTGTCCAAGTCGGAGTCAACACGGGGGTCGGCAGCGTTAGCAACACGGCTGCTGTGAGGGCCAGTTGTTCCCTCGGGAAGACCAGAAGAGCGGCCCATGCCACCGGTGGTGGAGTGGCCAGGCATGTTCTCAGAGTGAGATCCAAATCCGCCGGTGGTGTGGCCGGTGGTGTGGCCAGCAGTGCCGGTGGTAGAGCCTAGGCCGCCAGTGGTGTGGCCAGCTCCGGTGTGTCGGGAGCTGTCCAGGTCAGAGTCGACGCGGGGGTCGGCGGCGTTAGCAGCACGGCTGCTGTGGGGACCAGTAGTTCCCTCGGGAAGACCAGAAGAGTGGGTGTTGTGAGTGTTGTGAGTGCCGGTGGTAGAGTGAGTGCCGGTGGTGGTAGAGTCGTGCTTCTTGTCCTTGTCGGAGTGGATAGCGTCCTTAACCTTGTTGATGAGACCAGACATGATGATTGTTGTTTTTGGTGTAGTTGTTAAAAGTGTTTGGGTATCTTGTAGATGAGTTGGTTGAGGTGATTGAGCTGAAGTTTAGATGCTTTGGGTATCTTGAGAGTTGTTGTTGTTTATGATGAGAAGGAAAAGAGAGTTATGAGGAGGGATGTCCTGATTCTTATATAGTTGAGAACTGGCATCCTGGCAGCTTGCATCTCGATGGCTTCATCAGCAACAAGTTACAAACTGGGCAGAGAACCTGACACACAAAGCCAAAGCACACAAACTCTTGCGATTCTCACCTTCCTGGCAACCTCAGTTTGCGTCATAGCATTTACCCCGATCGTTAGAGAACTCCATACTCTCTGGCTTCAAGCTTCTGAGCATGGACTGCGATTGGTGGCGGAAGATGGCATAACAGCCAGGGACAATCTAGCGTCATGCCACGCGAGAAATGACGTTGACGACTTGTAGGGCAGAAAGTATCAAGGCTGGCGAGGAGCAGGCACTAGGAGACTAGGAAGGGGAGTTCTTGCTGTTCCAACAACGCCAAGATGCTGTTGTGGAGCAAGAGATGGGATTGTAAGAGAAATGACGAGGAGGCTCCGTGGCTGAAAGAGAGATCAACAGGTTGGAGTGATGCATGCTGTAAGTTAGCGGAGTCGAGTTGTGGCGAGTGCCAACCGTTGGTCAATGTGGCAAATGTGGCGTCAGCTACCCCGAAAGTGGACCAAAAAATGCAAGATTCAGAGCCTCTTTAGCGCCGATTATAGTGAGACCTGGCCCCCAAGGTCCATGCTTTCTGTCATCACAGGGCTGTCCCCCGCTAATTTCTGTTTTTGAAACCAGGCTACCCCGCGGTTGAAGAAATGGACCAGACTACAAAGTTGGCAGCGGCGTGTCCTAGGTCCACCAGCCACTTGAGAATAAACCAAGGCAGGTGGGCGGACAGGCGCAGCACAGTGGGAATGACGCCAGGGATAGTGGCCGTTTTTCCGAATCTAATCTAAACCTGATGGAGAACCTAGACAAAGACAAGACAGTACCTAGCAACTTATGACACCATGCCTCATTACATCCGGCGGGCCAAGACCTGTTGGGACGGTTCTAGATTCTTGTAGTACGGGATAAAAGCAGGGTTACAAGGTATTACAGAGAGAGAGAAAAAACAGAGGCTCGGGCGGAAAATATCGTACTGCCCCCCTGTAAAAGATGCACAAGCTTAGTAGGTTAGTACGAAGGCACTGACTGGCTTCCGTTCCTGTTTGCCAGGTGCTCCAGCTAATTACCTGCCGCCTAACAGTAACGCGTAAGACCGCCCCTGCGCCGGCAGACGGAACGAGGATTGCTTTGGTCGTAGATCTCGATGATCATGGAAACAAGACGGAAAGTCTTTGCTGGAGGCTGATCAGACCGAATCAGGTCAGGTTCGAGAAAGCTCGTGATCAAAATGTCAGGCATGTTAGTTTGTATCTACTAATGTACTCTATTTTACTTCATCATTAGCACGACATGCAATTCCTGTTTATCAGGTTCTAGCGAACAGTTAGTATGAAAAGATGGGCATTTGAAAAGACTGGATCAGATTTCGGTTCCTTTTGTCTACTAATTGCAGATCATGACACTGAGCCCCATTGTTTCATGTTTGAAATACGCTTTGAATTCGTAGACATGACGTCGCAAAGATAACAAAGCAAGATGAGACGAGACATGACATGACATGAAAAGACAGCATTATAAGACACGAAGCACAGAACACGGAAGTATCCACGTTGATCGATTGGCGAGATAAATATAGTATCCAGTGAGTAAGAAAAATAGGTAGGTACATTACATTGCATCGATTAATTAAAGAGGCAAAAGGCTAACAAGTCATATCCATTATTCGTGACAATCTAACCAACCCTTGGCACAGTATCCGTATATCCTAATCCGCGTTTTACAACGCCAAGTTCCAATCGAAGAAAAAAAAGACATCAAAAAACAAGGAAATCCTCCATCATATTATGCATTAGTTCCCACACAGGCACGGTAACTCGGAATGGTTCACGCAATCCAATCAGCGTCAAGACCAACAGTCAGTTGGTCAACTCAGATCACCGCCTAGCTCTTTTAGAAAAGTCTTCAGCAGACACGGAAAGCTTCAGGCTAATTGTTGCTGCAGACATGCATGAGTTTAGATTCAAACTCTGCTGCGGAACCAAGGGCCTCGACGACGGTTGTGGTGGGCGTCCTCGGCTCTTCGTGCAGTGCGCTCTCTCTTCCTGACCCAGAAGAAGCCGACGAGGGCAGATACGAGCCACAGGAGAGCTGAAAGGAAGCTAAAGGCGATGACAGCCTTGGTCTTTCCACACTGGTCTCCATGCACTGGGTGGACATTGTCCCAGTCAAATACACGACCACAAGAGGTGCCGACAAGCTGTTAGATAGATGCCGTTAGTGCATGTTCCCACTGCCGAGAGTACTGTATGTGACTTACATCGACGAGAAGACCAAACACAATCCACCAGTTGATGGACATGAAAATGTCCAGGGGCCAGTGGACAAAAGTGCTCGAGAACGGGATCAGAAGAAGTAGAGAGAAGAGTATGCCCAGCGCGGCAACTACTTCGGTGTAGATGATGCGACCGAGTTGCCATGAGCTTGCGCCGCGGGCATTGTGAAGGTATTCGCCGTTGACACCAGCAACGATGGCCGCAAATACAAGCTCTGCCGCCCGCAGGATCAAGCTGACAACACGATCGAGAGCCATGGCTAGCGATGCAGCTTATGATTTGCTGTGATGGAGTAGAGTTATGGTGTGCTTCTTTTGGCTGAGGTTTCTGAGGATACTACGTTCTTTTTTCCCTTCAATGTCCAGGAACTACGCTGGTTATTTATCTGAGCAACTCTTCAATACAACTCGTACCTCTCCTCTCCCGGCCACATGATAATGAATGACGACCTCCCTCCGCAAACTCCTAAATTGAAGCCGGTTTGAGACGATGTCTTGGCCCTGAAGCTCTGACACGTCTGCCGTGGCCCATGCCAGGTCATCAGTGCAATAAATTGCCAGATAAGGTCATGCGGGCCAGGCCTCGGTGAGAGGTGTGGTGAGTAGAAATAACTACCATTCGGCAAATTCACAATGCATTGCCATCCGTCCTAGACAACAACCCTTTGTCTCTAGGCTGGAACACAAATTATGTCGCAAGCCAAGAACCAAGGTTCAAACGACTGAACAATTCATGCCTTTTTTTGTTTTTCCTCCTTGCAGTCCAGATAATCATGCTTGCAGATGCCGTGATGCCGATGCCACGCGCTTTTGCCAAGTAGGCTACCCTTGAGCCTCTTACATCGTCCAAGGCGCTTGATTTACAGCACATATCTTGGAAAAAACCAGAACTTTGACATTTTTTAATACACTAGAATCATTTCAAAATCCTAGGCTGACGAAATGATCATGGTTATCAGAAAGTTTGCAGTCAATCGGTTAAAGCTGCCAGCGCACAGTCGTTCATACTACCATCAAATATATTGTGAATGATGTAACAGTCTGTTAAGTTGACAGAAAGCCTGCTTCTTATTGAATACCTGAATCGTTTATTTTTCATGATGATGTTATAAGAGATGGAAAGTCTCCTTTTCCTGTCTGATTGGATGTTGTTGTTGCAGCATCGATTGTGAGTGCAACTCTTGGATGTGACACTGACTGAATGCGCGAAACATTTACTGCGTATTTAGAGGCCGCTATTCAGGAAATCATATTAATGAGTTTTCACCTGGGAACATTGTTGTGTCTTAGTGGTACAAATTGCCCGATCAGTTATGTGTTAGTTACTTTGCTATCCGCATTGCTACAATGACAGTGAATGTATTCAGATTTCAGAAGCTGCATCACAACAAGGCCAACCTTAGAGCATGAAAACACATTTTGAGAAAGTAAATATTGTTTAACTTCATTTATATTACTCACATCTCTTCACCATAATAGGTAGTATGAACAGAGTCTATCTATGCTATGCATACCTATAAGCATATGCATACAATGCTTATTAATCACATGAACAAATCCTACCCTAAACACTCCAAACTCAAGATTGCAGCCTTGCCAGGTATCACGTCTCGCCTCACTCAGTCGACATCTCTGGCAACCCGCAACGGCCAACTCACAACCTCCACCATGCCCTCGTAATAATGTCTTCACCCATCCCACAGGCTCTTTGGAGCGCCCGAATTCCACTGCATATCACACATCCTGCCTCACCGACAACGCCTTTCATCACTAGTATTCCACGCTTCAGCTACCTGGCTCTTCTCATGCCCAGGCTATCGACTTTTTTCAACTCTCCTTGCTCGAGCTTTCACTTTGAAGATGTTCAACTAAGGAACCTAGCAGTGGGTTTGCTGGTTGACCTGTATCAACCCGGTCTGCCATGGAAATTAACTGTGAATGATGGAGTGGGCTGGGACATCGCGGATACATTTCTCAACTGTGTAAAAGAAGTAAGTAGAGGCCTGTCGAAATTTCCAGATAAGAGGGTGGGTTTCAGTTTATATTGACGACCTGATGGACTTGATATATACGTCGCACAAGAAGCTAACTCACCTAGGCGGACTTCATTCGAAATGGCAACGCAAACCAAATCATGAAGATGTCGAAAGAAAACACCACTCAGCTATGGAACGCAGTCATAGACAATGATCACAATTCCTTCAACCGTATCAATAGTCGTCTTCTCAACGCACCTACAGCACTTAAACACGTCCCTATCCGCATTTATGTACCCACCAGCGGACCAGACCCATCAGCAACACATCCAGAGCATGCCACATTCAAAGTCATCCAATCTCTCATGGCTGCGACAGGCCCAGACCGGCGCCCCAAACTCCTAGGACAGGCGCTAAAGGAGGTACTGCCGGGTTTGTTCCCAAGCAGTCGTGATCCCATCCTCGCAAAGGTGGTGATGCACGGCGCCGGCGTGCCGTTTAATGCACCTCTGGAAGAACTGATGCGTGAAGCTGCGTATCCTGATGGCTGGCTGTGCCTAGTCGTTATTGTTTTGTGATGAAATCGGGCTCGTTGTATGGCAGGGCGTGTATGGCGTTTGGGCGGAGTTCTGTCACTTCATCAACGACGTATAGACTACTGGTGATACGGAATCGTTTTTGCCGCATTATACCATGACTTTGAAGCCACTTGGCGATTAACATCTTATCATTTATTGGCTCGGCAATGTTCGAGAATAAAACCCATGCTCTATGCTAAGTAAAGGTGATCCTTTTGCCCATGAGACTCTTGTATGCGTCGTCGACGGCCTTTCTCTTCCGCTGTTTCACTTCTTCGTCCTCTTGTATTTCCTCCTCCTCATCCACATCTTCGGGACCTGGCACTTGGGGTACCCATGCCCGGATCTGCCCGTCCATATGAGAACTGTACACAGCTCCGATAGAGTTCCCGCCACCCATAACAGGTCCAGCAGGACGTCCTGACCCGCCGGATGAACGCCAGGCTATGTCTGTTATTCTATTTCGCCCCATCTCACTACCTCGCGGCCCTACTGGGTTTGTCACGCCTGGGCTTCGGAGCCGTTTTACAATATTGCCATCATGAAGATCAAGGATGAGAATCTCCTGATCATTTGGCCAAAACAGAAAGTTGTTCCCTGTCGAGAGATGGGACGGAGTTACCAAGATACTTGCTGTCTTTGCGTGTTGGTTCTGAATCAAGGAGCCAAAGCTTGCAAGAGTGTTGGCACCTGTAGCAGCATCCCATACGCGAATGCGGCGGTCAAGGCCCGCTGATATAATGTACTTTCCATCATCTGTCCACTGCAGACCATTTACTGCGTCGTCGTGCGCCTGGGCAGAGGCACGAAAGTGAGGGATCTGACCTGAGTCTACGCCCGCCGCACTCAGATGCTTCATCTTATGAACAACGCCCAACGAATCCTCTTGATCCAACAATGCGACGACGCCACCAGCACGTCGGATGTCCCATATTCGAGCTTTCCCGTCTGCATGTCCACTCACGAGGATGTGCTCATGGCGTGGACTCCATGCCGTTGACAGTACAGGACCGCCGTGTGCTACAAGAGCTTGTATCGCAGACCCAGACTTCAAGTCTACCAACCGGACTGCCGAGTTCTGCGTGGCGCATGCGACAATCAGATGGTCTGCGATTGGACTTGTTGAGTGTGAGTATATTGTTGCGTTAAGGTCGAATGATGCCGATAGGGTGCAGCGCTGCGTGGCCCATAGCTTCAGCTTCTTATCAAAGGAACTCGAGAGGAAAGCATCCGGATCGAAAGGGTAGAATGCGACATGTGTGATGCCATGGCTATGCCCTGGAGAATTCTCTTCCCTTGTAGACCTCGCTATACTGTTCACAGGGCGAAAAGTGTGCACCTTGTGAGGATTTCCACTAGCTTCGAGATCCCATACCTTGATGCCTCCCTCGGCACCACCCGATAGAAGAATCCGGCCGTCGAATTTCTCTAAAGCGATGCTGTTGACGCCCGCTCCATGAGCTTTTATGTTATGAGCACGTTCATCTACGCTTGCTGGATCAGGCTTTGCTGTTCTCTCGCCATTAAAGCGATGCTGAGGCGCTGGCGCAAACGAACGAAGTAGTTCAGAAGTTATGGAGCGGTTGAAGTCCTGAGGGACAAAATCGCCCACTTCACGAGCGAGGAGATTGGACTGCATTCATTTGGGTTGTACAAGAAACAAGGATGTAGTTTAGTTAGTAGATTAGTACCTAGTTATGGTTACTTAGTTAGTACTTGGCTAGCACCCAAAGTCTTAATGACTGACCTGCCTGTTGGAGGTTGACTTGACGATGCGAGCTGATGATGTCAGCTGGAAGGAGGGTCCCATTTCTCATGGAAGGGGCGGACCACTTACTTTAGTACTCACTGGTGACTCCACAATTGACAACCTAAACTCTGCTTCTTCAAAAGCCTTAACTCAACAACGTCAATAAAACTAGAACCATAATTGGTCATCTACGTCTTACCATCAGATGTTTTGTCCTTTCAAGACTTGTACTGGAACTATACACTCGCAGCAGGATTGTCACACAAACAATGCGCATCCGTGGACATAATGAGTACTTGAAAACCACAATCTTTTCTTCATCTTAAAACAAACACTGGCCCGCGGAACAGCCTGGCATTGCATTACCGTCACTATGGATATCTCCAAGAACCGCACGCGGATAGCACCCGTATATGAAAGAGAACTGTCCTCCGAAAGAGGTAGCCCAACCGCCGAAGGACATCTCAGCAGAGGAACGAAACGCAGACATGCAACCGTATTCGACGCTGTAGCAGGTAATCTCTGTGGTCCTATGCCTATAGCATAAAGCTCACATAAAGCAGGTAAAGTTTCATACAATCAAGGCCCCGGCCCGGAGGCAGAGGAAGCTCATTACACACCTCGCCATCCAAAATCTATCAGATACTCCACAAAGGACGTCCCTTTAGCCCCCGATGAGGTTCTCTTCAGACGAAAAGACGCACCAGAGCGTTACCTAGAACATGACATCTACTATTCTCATGAGCGCAATCTTCCCCACGGTGGTCAGGGTGTTCTACCAGAGAGTGATCTTCTGAAAGCTATTCATGCATATACCAGCTCATTCTACAGCGCGAGAAGACGCGGGCGTCAGGTCACAGATGACAGGAACGTTACTGACCGAAGTATGGATGAAACAGCCCTTTTAGCGTTTGGTATCCTGCTTGAGGAGGCTGGGAAAGAGGTCCTTGGGCGACGAGGTGACCTTGTCTTTACTGAGGGCGCAGACGACGCTCCTGGCGATGGACCCGAGCCAACCCGTGATACCACCGAATTCGTTGGACACCATGACATCTCTCTGCGAGGAGGACGATCGAAACGGAGAAAAGTTGCCGATAATGATATGGAGTGATACAGGTCGTTACTTCGGTTGGATGGTCTTTCCAACTTCGGTCATCTTGACTACGGACCTATCCAAACTCTCTTAATGGAAGGTGGTTGAACTCCCCCCC